>MU827811.1:712631-737739 GCA_029204205.1 Desmophyllum pertusum
GTATCTGTAACTGTAAAGAAGCGGGTTTAGTAAAGAGTTTAACTGCACAATTATCTCCACCGAACGGAATCCCGAATTTGTACAAAGGACCGCCGGCAAAATGTCTACACGAAAAAGAAACATGTGGAAGCAAGCAATCAGGTGACAAAATTGCAAGCAAACAGGGCAAAACATTTATTTAATAGCTAACATTCAACGATTTATCGGCCACATTCTTGGAAATAAAGGCTTGTCGATTCCGTAAAAACATCCACTACTAACAATTGAGCGGAAGGCTAAACGCTTCTTACTGAATCAAGGAAATTTTTCCTTGTCGAATAATTTGACATGGAACTTAAGGAAATGGAAATCCAAGATTCTGTTATTTGAAGGGTACTTATTGCATTGAATTTCAAGTCCCAGTAAATAAATAAAGTTTACAATACAGAGTACTGAGAGAGTACTTGAGAGTAGCAAAGCCTTACTATCCTGTGGAAGCAAAAAAACATTGGTGAATTGGAAAGATGTCGTTCCACTTTTGGAAGTTGTCTTGGGGTTAACAATTGACTTTTTTGCGCCATTCGCAGTTTACCAGTTTACAGCAACTAAATTAGGCTAAGCTTGGGAGTTTGTTGATGTTATCACGATTTGAATATAAAAATAAGGAAAGTTAAGAAAAAAGGTGCGAGTCAGAACACTACTTTTCTCACATTATGGTGCGAAAAGGGGGCGAGAACTCTTATGTGATGAGTCTGTGATCACTCTGCGTACTGGGCATTTCTCGCTTCAGCAAATGTCCTTCTTCTCTTAGGGGTAGGCCGAGTGGGGGTCCGGGGCGAGTCACCGACAAAAAGCAATAATTTAAAAAATATATTTATATAACCGGGCAATTTAAATATCAGCTTTCTTGCTTGAAATCCTGCTTGAAATCCTGTTTGAAATCTATTAGAGAATAGTCACGCGGTCACACTATTAGTCTGATGTTGACGTGAATCGGAAACGATCGGAAACCGGCGATTTCCCGCTGGGATCCGATATAACGCGCAAAGGTCAAACGGTTTCTGTTCTTCTAATGGATATTTATATTTTAAACTCTGTTTAAAACTAGATAAACTCTGTTTAAAATGTACGTCCAGCAAGAATACGTCAGAGGTGTAAACCCACATACACGTCTTTGAAATGGAAACTCTACTTCCTTGGTTAGCGATCTTACCTTTGGAAATGTTACGAAGATACGTTTTTAAAGTATTTCTTGTCGGGTTGATTGTAGTGTAATGCTCTCGCTCGTGAACTAGTCAATACAGGCAAGGTTGAGTAATTCACATATACTATTTTCAAGTAAAACTCAATATGCTTACAAACATCAGGAAGGAGTTCATTTCCCGCTTCAGGAAATGTCCTTCCCTAATTCTTCTCGTAGGGGTTGGCCGAGTGGGGTTCCGGTGCGAGTCACCGACAAATCCGCAGTTTGCGTGAAACTGGAAGCCGATTCCCCGGCGCTGGGATCGAATAAAACTCTAAGGTCACAGCCAAATTTAGCACATTTTGCAACACCACTGCTGTTCACTGCTGTGGAACATTTGTCTTTGCTCTTTTCAATACCATTCCTGTAATAAACTCAATACATGTACGCTGATAAACTTCAGGAAATATTTCAGCTTATACAGCCTTGGGAAACGATGTCTCTAACAAACAGACTGGCATCTCAACAGTAAACAACACGGGGTTGGCCGAGTGGGGGTCCGGTGCGAGTCACCGACAAAAACAAGAACACCTAAGAACAAAACACAAATAGCAGATATAAACAGTATACAGCAACGCATGTTGTAAAAAAACTTACTTTACTTGACGTTTCGTATGCTACGCAAACATACATCTTCAAAAGTGACATATGAAATTGAAATTACAACGAAATATCTATGCAATTGGGAGTCTTGTACCGAGATTGAGAACAATGCTCTTTAACAATAAGCTAAAAAACACACGGAGTTACAAATGAAAACCGTCTGTTTTGAGAAGCTAACTAGTATAGTAACAGCTTCTCACTACCAACGTTGCCATTCAAAGCCGGTCGCAGATCTTGAATAAACAAAGTTTCCTAATGGGTGTTACAAGCAGCCGATTTCACCTAGAGGGGGAAAAACAATCCACCCCTCCTCCCCCGGCCCCTCGGTCACTGGACTCTGAGGTGTGCACCCCCCAAATCCTAAGAGTTAACGTACGAACCTGCGTGACGAATAACGTGACTGCCTGATGTAATATTGCGTCATGCTTATACCGCGCTCCGGAAGCCAGAGAAATTCTCTTGTGGTTAATTTTAGCGAATGTCAATTGCATCATGTTCAACGAGGGCAAAGACGTGTTTTCGCTCAACGCGAAAATAAATTGTGAATGACATATATGCTGTGGAATTGTGTTAAGAAAAAAATATTTCACTTGTTTCTTTACATGAAAAGAGCACTTACACGACACGAAAATCGAGAGTTTCTCTGAAAGTAGGAAGAAATTTTCAAGAAAGCCTGTGGAAGAGAAATTCCGTCTAGTGGCTGATTTTAGCTAATTCCGATCGCGTCATCTTGACTGTGTGATAGCCACGGCAACCGGAGGTCTGGGGTAAGTCACTACAAACAAACATTTCCATTTCTTGAAGCGGCGACGCCTACGGGCGTCGGCCGCTTAAAAAAAAGGGGAGGTGATTCATGACCCGGGTTCGGCCTCAGGCCTTGCCCGGTTAACAAGAACCCCTGAAGGAGTTTGCAAGCGGCCAATATCACCTTGAGGGGGGAAACAACAATCCACCTCTCCTCCCCCTCGGTCACTGGACTCTGAGGTGCACCTCCAAAATCTAAAAGAGTCAACATACGAACCTGCGTGACGAAAAACGTGACTGCGTGATGCAATATTTTAGCAAAAGCTAGCCTGCGTCGCAGACGGACTCAACCGCCGGTTGAGTCCGTCTGCGACGCAGGCTATGCAAAAGCTTGAGTCAACCAAATGCGGTCAACAGGGTCAATTAAAAGCCAAATAAACATTTGATCACCTACCTTTACCAAGAATAGATGTCTTAACACCCACTAATCAATTATTATTCTACCAAAAACTACACAGGATACTACACATTATCGCTGGATACCCAGGATACCTCTCTCGCAAAGCAACAGTGTCCTAAAAGTTGTGGTTTATGCCTCGAATACCCAATGTACAGCTGAGATAGCAGTTAAAGACAAAGGACTACTTCTTTGTAAGTAATTTGCTTTTATTTAGTCGAAACCCACGTCTCCTATAGCTCATGGTTGGACGTTAATAGTGCGGGGCATTTGCGGCAAAAAACAAACCCGGCTTTATTGAAGGAATAAAACCTCCGTTCCTATGTCTTTATACTCTGATAAAGATCATAGCTACGTCATTTCGCTCCCGAGATGGCGTAGAGAGAACCCGAGCCGCAGGCGAGGGTTCTCTCATGACGCAATTCATGATCAAATACAATAACAGGACAGACGCATAAAAAACTGACGTCAATTTGTTCTAGACATGAAAATCATTACAGAGGGTTTCACATAACTTTTGACAGACGGATTGCGAAGTTCGTTGGGAAATTCGAACTTCGTTACGAACTTGTCAATTACATTGCCAATTACCCAATCAAGTTGCGAACTTCGAAGCGAACTTCGCAACTTCAGCGCGAACAAAGTTCGGCAACTTTGAAGTTCAGATACGACGCGGCAAACTACGTGCTACTTGCGAAATCAAAACAAATTAATGTCTGACCTCTGGATCGTTTTCTCCAAGAGTTTCTGGAAATTTGTACTATTCTGCAACTGATCTTGTACAGCGAACTTTGAAATTGGCGAGTGTAAAAATGCTGGCAAATAGGTACGATGTAAACATTTCGTAGTACAAACAAAACATCTGTTTATAGGTTTTGCAGTATCGTTCAAATAAATCCTTTCTTGAATGACGCTAAATCTAACTTAAATATATTTTTAAACAACAGAAATAAGTATAAAGAATGTTAATGTACTTGTATAAACAATTCTTATTGGCATACTACGTGACTGAATTAATCCTACTCGAAACCTAATTCAAATCGCGGCATCTTGCTTACTGCTTGCCTCGAAAATAAACTTATCATTCGCTCTTGTTATTGGTTTGCGCGCCGTACTAGTCAAAGGAACAAAATATATTCCTCAGCTTTTTATTCCTATGAATGCTTTGATGGATATATCGCTGAAATTCGCCGACAACAAAACAAATTTTCTGAGCCATATAAATAAAATTAAGTTTGTTTACATAACAGGGGCACCCAACGACACAATTTTCCTGTAGGTGTCGGAACGTCGTTTTTACGTTATAACTGTGCTTTTTGTGCAGTTTAATGGCTTATTTTTAAACGCTAAGAAAAATATATCTGTTCGGATACGTTAGCTGAACTTTCAAACTTCAGAAAGTTTTAGGGATTAAAATCTTATCACCCGAATTTATGAGCTGCTTTTGCTTGTCCGAAAATCCTAGCTGACCTGTTTTTGTACCCAAAACGACACTTTTATCTCTCCGAAAACAAAGGCATTAATTTTTCCATATTTAGAAAGTTTGAGATGACATTTCAATAACCGAATATCTGAGGCCATTATAGGCCTTCCGAACAGGTATTCCACCGAAACGATCCGTTGGGTGCCCTTGACATAAACTAAGCTTACCTTTGGAAACGAGCAAAGCGAAACACTCGTTTAAAATGAAGCAAAATTTCCTTGAACAGCAAGTCTCTGGCTTGAAATACATCCTACTTACACCCTGGAAGCGACGATACAGAATTCTGGAAGTTCCAATTTGATAGCGCCCTCAAGAGCGAGGGGCAGGTATATTTTGCAGGTTGCAGGTTGAGACTACTTTTAGAAACATTACACACGCGGTTAGGAAGAGAATGGCGTCACGATTAGCCCCGGTTAGCTTAAATTAGCCCAACTGAAGGTTAGCCTAATTCTAACTGAAGGTTAGCCTAGTTGGTTAGCCTAATTGTTGGGGTTTGGGTTAGCAGTTGACCTGCAACCTGCAACCTGCAAAATATCCCTGCCGAGAGCGAGCGTCAATTCAATCATTTCCACTCGAAACCTCTTATTTCAATGTTTTCTGTAAAAGGTCAGTTGAGGAATTATTTGATTTTCTAGAAAACTCTTGGTGAAAACAATCCCGCAGAGCTCAGACATTAATTTGTTTTGATTTTGCAGTAGCCCGGAGTTCGCCGCGTTGTATCTCAACTTCGAAGTTATCGAACTTTGTTCGCGCTGAAGTTGCGAAGTTCGTTTCGAAGTTCGCAACTTGATTGGGTAATTGACAATGTAATTGACAAGTTCGTGACGAAGTTCGAAATTTCCCAACGAACTTCGCAACCCGTCTGTCAAAAGTTACGTGAAACCCTCTGTAATCTCTATGCAAAGTTTGGTATTGATCCAGTGCTTCGTTTTGGAATTAGAGCCTTTTGAAATTTGCGAAAGTCCCGGATGAACGTGTTTCTGAACTGTCACAAAAACGGGTATTTTTATGACATTTTTAAATTTTTAGACGTGATAATAATTTAGAAGTGATGTCTAAACAGGTTTGAAGTGAAAGCTAATGATATTGACGGTAGAATCTACTAAACTTCTTGTGCAATTTCATGGCGGCCATATTTGTGCCCCTCCGAAGGGCACAAACATGGCGGCGGCATACTAAATACTGTAATTTTCTAAAAATTCGTTTGGTAATAACTCAGTTAAGAAAAACGCTACAAAGCTATAATTTGGACAAAACGTTTATTTCTGCCTGCTCTTTGACCTGTTAATTTTCTGGTGTTGTTCAGGCAAGCAAACCGTTTTTGTAATGTTGATGAAAACCACCAATTGTTTTTTCTAACACAAAAACGTAATACTAGGAATTTTCATGATGAAAGTGACTGCTGGCGACATGAGATTCACGATTTCAATAATGCCGTATAGATACATTGTAAGATATTTTTGAATTTTGCAACACTATTGTAAAGAATTGGTTTTATTGCACTGAGGAGTATCAGTAGTTTGTCCAGTGCGACGATTGTCTTTCTGAAAAGATATCTGACATTATGGTTAGCGTAACAGTGTGCCCAAGGTCACATGGAACATTTTTAACGAAAAGCATTGTGTACTTGACAAAACCCATGTGCTGCTGTATCTTTGTGTCCGTATTTTATATGTCCGTGTAGTTTATAGTCGAGGTTATGACGAGAAATTGAGCCTAAGATCTTTGTAACCCGACGAAAAATTGAGCCTAAGATCCTTGTAACCTGACGAGAAACGGAACCTGAAATCCCTGTGCCTCATCATAGCCAGTGTATCTCCGTCTCCACCCTACTCGGCCCATGTACAGAGGCTATATATAGACTGCATGCATTGAATAAACGTGACTTTACACAATGGTCAATCTGATGGTTTATAAAATGGCCGGTCCGCTGGTTAAACGCGAATAAATATGACGTTTCATAATCGATCGTAGACTGAACAAACGTGACTTTACACGCTACCAACCGAGACAGGACTTGCGCCCGATCCAAGAAGCAGGAACATGCAGGAAAAGCAGCACTTGGGAACAACGATCATATCGAACAACTTTTGATCTAGTCTTCTTCCAGACCATAAAATCAACGTGACGTAAGACAAGTCAGAAGAAAAGCACGTGAATGATAATCAAACTTATCTAAAAAAAAAAAAAGTGGCCAGATTTCTGTGCTGGTTAAAGAATTTGATAGTCACTATGTCCATGTTCTTTCCTCTAACACACTCGTACTCTGGGGTTAACAAGAGCTTCATTCCTGCTTGATTTCTTTAATGTTGCTTAACAGTTCACAGATACTGAAGCAATTGTCATGTTCCTCGTCCGTACATGGCCTCTCTGCATCCTTCTCACACTGGTCGCATTCAAAATGGTTATCTCCTGTGTGTGTTCTTCTTATATGTCTCTTTAGAGTTACTGCGCGAGTAAAACACTTCCCACACTGGTTGCATTCAAAAGGCTTCTCACCGGTGTGTGTTCTTATATGTCTCTTTAGAGTTACTGCCCGTTTAAAACACATCCCGCAGTGGTTGCATTCAAAAGGCTTCTCAGCGGTGTGTGTTCTTTTATGTTCCTTTAGAGTTATTGCGCGAGTAAAACACTTCCCACACTGGTTACATTCAAAAGGCTTCTCACCCGTATGGGTTCTTTTATGTTCCTTTAGAGTTATTGCGCGAGTAAAACACTTCCCACACTGGTTACACTCAAAAGGCTTCTCACCGGTGTGTGTTCTTTTATGTTGCTTTAGAGTTGTTGCATGGTTAAAAACACTTCCCACACTGGTTGCACTCGAAAGGCTTCTCGTCGGTGTGTGTTCTTTTATGTTCCTTTAGAGTTGTTGCACGAGTAAAACACTTCCCGCACTGGTTACACTCAAAAGGCTTCTCACCGGTGTGTGTTCTTTTATGTTGGTTTAGACTCCATGAGACACTAAAGCACTTGCCACACTGGTTACATTCAAAAGGTTTCTCTCGTGTGTGATTTCCTTTATGTTGGTTTAAACCCCTTGGCTCTCCCATGTGCACTATTTCGTGATATTTGAGCTGGGCAGCTTCCCACAGTCCTTGCAGTTAATGTTTTCTCAACGAAGGAAATAATTTTACATGATATATCTTCTCCCAGGGATCATGAAGACGTCCTTAGACCTTAAAACACAAAATAAATTAACATTGTGTTAATGATAAATACACCTTATTCGATGGTTTAACATATAATACGCGCGGATATTTTGCGTGTTGCGTAGTATTTTTCGAGCCCCATAGGTGCGAGGAAAAATGCGATCAATGAGCAAAATGTCCGCGCGTATTATATCATCATCATCATACCATCGAATAAGGGATTTATTATTCCACTGCAAAATTTTCCTCCTGTTTTGCTATTTTCTGTATTCTCTCTGTTCTAAACCGATCAAACCAGGACACTACAGTGTAACACGCTCTCATATTCTGACTACACTAGCTTGAGCCATTCAATGTGAAATAATTATAGTTTATTTAGGATGAGCCAGTTAGTCACCAAATTACAATGAATCCCAATACATTCTGATATTCAATACTGAAATACATTACAGCTTAAATATTCATACAGTTGGCCTGTGCCACTAGGTGTACCACGCCAGATACGAAAAACCACTAAAAAACCACTCTTTAGATCGATGTGGCCAAACAATGTGTGGAAACATACCGTAAACTGCTGCTTATAAGCCCCCCCGGTTATAGGCCCATCTACCTGTAAACAAAAAATACATCCGATTATAAGCCCCCTCTAGTTTTTGTTCCAAATATTGAAATTAATTCGATTTATTATGACGTTTAAAGCTTAATTAAAAACCAGTAAATGAAAACGTATTTCGATCAACACTGCTGTAGCTCATTTCGAAACGTTTTTTTTATTCCGCTTATAAGCCCCCCCCCCCCCCCGGATATAAGCTCCCCCGTTTATAAGCCCATCCAAAACCCCTTACGAAGTTGTATAAGCCCAGGGCTTATAAGCAGCAGTTTACGGTATTCCCTATCTAATGCGCAGCGGCACTGAACCTCAGGGAAAAGGTGCTAGATATATAAGCATGAACAGAACTTCTAAAATAAAACTAAAACTAAACGAACAACGAAGGCACAGAAGACTGACCGACGTAGAATAATTAATATTTCCCCCTAAAACTCTTAAAGTGCCCCTACGATCAAATTGTTGATTTAATTTTTTTACATTTTCGTATACAATACGACTTTCTTACTCATCTTGCCAGTCATTAGAAGTCATTTTCTTTTGGACTTTTATTTCCGAGAATGTACGGCCGCCATTACTTGACCTTGTTCCAAGGCTTGGTTGCGAATTAGAGAAAATGACGTCAAATTCTCAAAAATACCTCACGGGTTGAAATTATAATAACAATAAGTATAGAAAATCGCATGAAGAGCAACAAAAACTTTGGACTTGTTATTCGTGCGGCCGTAAATTCTCGGAAATAAAATGTAAAAACATGAAAATCAACAATTTGATCGTAGGGGCACTTTAAATACCCCTAAAGGTCACATGACAATACCAAAGCCTCTTTATCGTACCGTCAGAATAGAAATTTCTGACTTAATCGTTCCTGATTACCAAACAAGAGGTGATCTTTCAGGTGCTGGTATTGATTTTTCCGCTCAGCTTAATATGAATTTGCGGTGGCCATTTTGAAGAAAGGTCTATTAACATTCTACATGTACATTGTACAGATTATTGAATAACAAGAAATATCATAGACATACCAAACTATTTGGAACATTACCTAACCTGTTATTTTAAGGATATATTTCTGTTTGAGTAGAAGTAATAGGCTGTTCAGTTTTTGTCAATATTAATATGAAAGCCCCTTTAAATGACTTGTTGTCTGTATCCTTTAATTCCACCCAATTAACATTGCAACATAAGTGCATATTGACAGAAGGTTAGTGGATTTAAATGACACTGTCCCGCCCAGCACTTTAATACGCATGAAGAAAGGTGTCAGCATAGCTAGTGTTTATGTGAGTCAATTATATCAAATGTTACTTAGTATATGTTTAGAAGTTATAAAGTTTTGTCATTACATTAATTCAGCATTGCTCTTTGACTTTCTAGTACATCAGATAAACCATCTTTCAATAGATATAGACTAAGTAATTAACTTAGAGTTAAATGCTTGATGACATTTTGTGTAGTTTAAGTATGGATGGATGGATGGATGGATGAATGAATGAATGTTTATTTCCCGTGATAAAGTGATGGATTATACAGTATTGGAGATTTTTGAAACATTTGGGAGGAGGTCTAAACGAAACCATAATTTACCTTTACTATAGTAAAAAAAGCCCAAGAGTGACCTGCTTGAGCCTTTCTAAAAAAACAGAAAACGAGGAGGCATGACGGCTTTTGCTAAAATACAGCGTCTAGTTCGTGATGAGTACATCAAATAGAATACCTTTGAACACAAATTTAGAATTTCTAAAATGCGACTACCATTATTTACTTATACAATTCACTAAAATCAGGAGACGAATAATTATTACAGAATACAGGGGAATACAGGGGAATACAGGAAAATACAGGAGAATACAAGGGAATACAGGAGAATACAAGGGAATACAGGTAAATAACAGGGGAATACAGGAGAATACCCAAGGGAATACAGGTATAATACAGGGGAATACAGGAGAATACAGGAGAATACAGGGGAATACAGGGGAATACAGAGAGAATACAAGAAAATACAAGAGAATACAGGGGAATACAGGTGAATACAAGAGAATACAGGGGAATATAGGTGAATACAAGAGAATACAAGGGAATACAAGTGAATACAGGGGAATACAAGGGAATACAGGGGAATACAAGAGAATACAGGGGAATACAAGAGAATACAGGGGAATACAGGGGAATACAGGAGAATACAGGAGAATACAAGTGAATACAGGGGAATACAAGTGAATATAGGGGAATACAACTGAATACAGGGGAATACAGGGGAATACAAGAGAATACAGGGGAATACAAGAGAATACAGCGGAATACAGGGGAATACAGGAGAATACAGGAGAATACAAGTGAATACAGGGGAATACAAGTGAATATAGGGGAATACAAGAGAATACAGGGGAATACAGGAGAATACAGGAGAATACAAGTGAATTCAGGTGAATACAAGTGAATACAGGAGAATACAGGAGAACACAGGGGAATACAGGAGAATACAGGTGAATACAGGGGAATACAGGAGAATACAGGAGAACACAGGGGATACAGGAGAATACAGGTGAATACAGGGGAGAATCGCATAGCTCAGAGAATTCTCGCACTCTGATTGGCTAATAGATGCGAGGGTATTCAACGTGGAATTGCATGCCTGAGAAGTTGAATTGCATAGCTGAATTGCATGATGTGAGTTGAAAGCGAGGCCCAACGCGAGATTGTGTTTGTTTACTTTCGGCATCGCAAATTAAAATATAAAAATGCGGTTTTTCGTATGGTTTCAAAGTCAGCATCAATGTCAGAAA
This sequence comes from Desmophyllum pertusum, assembly GCA_029204205.1. Lineage (NCBI taxonomy): Eukaryota > Metazoa > Cnidaria > Anthozoa > Scleractinia > Caryophylliidae > Desmophyllum > Desmophyllum pertusum. Next base: position 723,686 of record MU827811.1, read on the forward strand.
AGCCAAAGCAAACATGAGGGTTTTTTCCAATGTGAGATTCAAGATTTAGTCAGCTTTGAACTCAAAACTCAACTCTCTCGAGAAATTAAAGAAGCGCAATCATCGATCGATGCTTGCAAGTACAAGAAACCTAAAGAGAGGAAACTGGCTAAAACTATGGGAGAAAACAATAGTACAGCAACCGGACGAGGTTGGTAGTACAGTAAAGTAAAGAGTAAACACGTTTAAATGACTTCATAGTGTCAGAGAAATAGCAACAAATGTAGCGGATAAGACTCACAAAATAATAAGCTTTTTGTTCCGCGCGAACAATTTCAAAAACACGTAAAATAATAGTATAGTACTTTTAAAAACGTCTTCAAAACGTCCGCTAGAAAGAAAAAATACGCAAATGTTTCCGGTAATAGGACAGCTTTCTATTTTGTTGAAGTGACATTGTCGATAGTTTTGACCGTAATAAAATTATCTTACTTTAAAACCCACTTGAAAACAGCAATCATTACCGCGTGGTGAATCGGTAATCTCGCTAAAAGCACATTTGAAGACACTTTTTTCAGTTCCGTTTGTAACGAAATAGTCAAAATTTTCGGTTAAAAGAATATCTTTAACTAATACTTTCGATAGCTTGACCGTAATAGTTCTCTTGTGCTAACTGAAGCTACAAAAACAACCGCTCGAAGATCAACAAGTGTTTACACAGCACTGAGTTACAAAATAATTCGCATTCGAAACGAAAACAAGTCAACAAGGTCTAAAAACCTTCTCTCAAACAAGGGATGGACCTAAGCCATTGAAATTTAAAACGTAGAAAATTGAACGCTAATAAGCTTAAGTTCTTTCAAGGTATAAAGCATAATCTTACTCACAGCATTGCTTGACGTCTTTTCCAAAGCTTTTCTTCCCGGGTTTTCTTTTGATTCATTTCAGTGTGCCGCGGCCGAAGTAAAAGTGTTCATGATTCTGTCTTCAGTAAGCTTACTTGCCGGAGTTCTTATAATTACTGTGCAAACCCGTAAATGTCTACAAATAACGTTTCCCCAATTAAAATGGAAAAACCTCTACCACGAGGATAAAATATAAAAGTTTGTGACAGAATCTTAGCTTGATTCTTATTCGTTCGCTTGCTCCTGACAGTCCTGACACTTGACGTTGAATGGCTTTCTCAAGCGCTGTTGTATTAAAGTATTTAAAAATAATTCCTTTTCCTTTTGTAACAGGCTATGCGATTCAAGAAAAATTCATTGCCTGACTCGTTGAATTCCACGTTAAATTTCACTTGAAAACCGGATATCGCACTCATCGCTTCGCGATTCGTGCGATATCGGTTTTTTTCGCGTGAAATTTAACGTGGAATTCCCTCGTCAGGCAATGAATTTTTCTATAATACAAGATAATACAGGTGGATACAGGGGAATACAGGAGAATACAGGGGAAAACAGGTGAATACAGCGAATACAGGGGAATACAGGGGAATACAAGTGAATACAGGGGAATACAGGAGAATACAGGAGAATACAAGTAAATTCAGGGGAATACAAGTGAATACAGGAGAATACAGGAGAACACAGGGGAATACAGGAGAATACAGGTGAATACAGGGGAATACAGGAGAATACAGGAGAACACAGGGGAATACAGGAGAATACAGGTGAATACAGGGAATACAGGGGAATACAGGAGAATACAGGGGAATACAAGATAATACAGGTGGATATAGGGGAATACAGGAGAATACAGGGGAAAACAGGTGAATACAGCGGAATACAGGGGAATACAGGGGAATACAAGTGAATACAGGAGAATACAGGGGAATACAGGAGAATACAGGGGAATACAAGTGAATACAGGTAAATACAAGAGAATAAGGTGAATACAAGAGAATACAGGGGAATACAAGAGAATACAGGGGAATACAGGAGAATACAAGTGAATACAGGGGAATACAAGTGAATACAGGGGAATACAAGAGAATACAGGGGAATACAGGAGAATACAGGAGAAAACAGGTGAATACAGCGGAATACAGGTGAATACAGGGGAATACAGGAGAATACAGGGGAATACAAGTGAATACAGGGGAATACAAGTGAATACAGGTGAATACAGGGGAATACAGGGGAATACAAGTGAATACAGGGGAATACAAGTGAATACAGGTGAATACAAGAGAAATACAGGGGAATACAAGTGAATTCAGGGGAATACAAGTGAATACAGGGGAATACAAGGGAATACAGGAGAATACAGGGGAATACAGGAGAATACAGGAGAAAACAGGTGAATACAGCGGAATACAGGTGAATACAGGGGAATACAGGAGAATACAGGGGAATACAAGTGAATACAGGGGAATACAAGTGAATACAGGTGAATACAGGGGAATACAAGTGAATACAGGGGAATACAAGTGAATACAGGTGAATACAAGAGAATACAGGGGAATACAAGTGAATTCAGGGGAATACAAGTGAATACAGGGGAATACAGGGGAATACAAGAGAATACAGGGGAATACAGGGGAATACAGGAGAATACAAGTGAATACAGGGGAATACAAGTGAATACAAGAGAATACAGGGGAATACAGGAGAATACAGGAGAATAAAAGTGAATTCAGGGGAATACAAGTGAATACAGGAGAATACAGGAGAACACAGGGGAATACAGGAGAATACAGGTGAATACAGGTGAATACAGGGGAATACAGGAGAATACAGGAAAACACAGGGAATACAGGTGAATACAGGGGAATACAGGGGAATACAGGAGAATACAGGGGAATACAAGATAATACAGGTGGATACAGGGGAATACAGGAGAATACAGGGGAAAACAGGTGAATACAGCGGAATACAGGGGAATACAGGGGAATACAAGTGAATACAGGGGAATACAGGAGAATACAAGTGAATTCAGGGGAATACAAGTGAATACAGGAGAATACAGGAGAACACAGGGGAATACAGGAGAATACAGGTGAATACAGGGGAATACAGGAGAATACAGGAGAACACAGGGGAATACAGGAGAATACAGGTGAATACAGGGGAATACAGGGGAATACAGGAGAATACAAGTGAATTCAGGGGAATACAAGTGAATACAGGAGAATACAGGGGAATACAGGAGAATACAGGTGAATACAGGGGAATACAGGAGAATACAGGAGAACACAGGGGAATACAGGAGAATACAGGTGACTACAGGGGAATACAGGGGAATACAGGAGAATACAGGGGAATACAAGATAATACAGGTGGATACAGGGGAATACAGGGGAATACAGGGGAATACAGGGGAATATAGGAGAATACAGGGGAATACAAGATAATACAGGTGGATACAGGGGAATACAGGAGAATACAGGGGAAAACAGGTGAATACAGCGGAATACAGGGGAATACAGGTGAATACAGGGGAATACAGGAGAATACAGGAGAATACAAGTGAATTCAGGGGAATACAAGTGAATGCAGGAGAATACAGGAGAACACAGGGGAATACAGGAGAATACAGGTGAATACAGGGGAATACAGGAGAATACAGGAGAACACAGGGGAATACAGGAGAATACAGGTGAATACAGGGGAATACAGGGGAATACAGGAGAATACAGGGGAATACAAGATAATACAGGTGGATACAGGGGAATACAGGAGAATACAGGGGGAAAAACAGGTGAATACAGCGGAATACAGGGGAATACAAGTGAATACAGGGGAATACAGGAGAATACAGGGGAATACAGGAGAATACAGGGGAATACAAGTGAATACAGGTAAATACAAGAGAATAAGGTGAATACAAGAGAATACAGGGGAATACAAGAGAATACAGGGGAATACAGGGGAATACAGGAGAATACAGGAGAATACAAGTGAATACAGGGGAATACAAGTGAATACAGGGGAATACAAGAGAATACAGGGGAATACAGGAGAATACAGGAGAATACAAGTGAATTCAGGGGAATACAAGTGAATACAGGAGAATACAGGAGAACACAGGGGAATACAGGAGAATACAGGTGAATACAGGGGAATACAGGAGAATACAGGAGAACACAGGGGAATACAGGAGAATACAGGTGAATACAGGGGAATACAGGAGAATACAGGGAATACAAGATAATACAGGTGGATACAGGGGAATACAGGAGAATACAGGGGAAAACAGGTGAATACAGCGGAATACAGGGGAATACAGGGGAATACAAGTGAATACAGGGAATACAGGAGAATACAGGAGAATACAAGTGAATTCAGGGGAATACAAGTGAATACAGGAGAATACAGGAGAACACAGGGGAATACAGGTGAATACAGGGGAATACAGGAGAATACAGGAGAACACAGGGGAATACAGGAGAATACAGGTGAATACAGGGGAATACAGGGGAATACAGGAGAATACAGGAGAATACAGGGGAATACAAGATAATGCAGGTGGATACAGGGGAATACAGGAGAATACAGGGGAAAACAGGTGAATACAGCGGAATACAGGGGAATACAGGGGAATACAAGTGAATACAGGGGAATACAGGGGAATACAGGAGAATACAGGGGAATACAGTGAATACAGGTAAATACAAGAGAATAAAGGTGAATACAAGAGAATACAGGGGAATACAGGAGAATACAGGGGAATACAAGAGAATACAGGTGGATACAGGGGAATACAGGAGAATACAGGGGAAAACAGGTGAATACAGAGGAATACAGGGGAATACAAGTGAATACAGGAGAATACAGGGGAATACAGGTGAATACAGGGGAATACAAGTGAATACAGGTGAATACAAGAGAATACAGGGGAATACTAGAGAATACAGGGAATACTGGAGAATACAGGTGAATACAGCGGAATACAGGGGAATACAAGTGAATACAGGAGAATACAGGGGAATACAAGTGAATACAGGGGAAAACAGGAGAATACAGGGGAAAACAAGTGAATACAGGGGAATACAGGAGAATACAGGGGAATACAAGTGAATACAGGGGAAAACAGGAGAATACAGGGGAATACAGGGGAATACAGGAGAATACAGGGGAATACAAGATAATACAGGTGGATACAGGGGAATACAGGAGAATACAGGGGAAAACCGGTGAATACAGCGGAATACAGGGGAATACAAGTGAATACAGGGGAATACAGGAGAATACAGGGGAATACAGGAGAATACAGGGGAATACAAGTGAATATAGGGGAATACAACTGAATACAGGAGAATACAGGTGAATACAGGGGAATACAGGGGAATACAGGAGAATACAGGGGAATACAAGATAATACAGGTGGATACAAGAGAATAAAGGTAAATACAAGAGAATACAGGGGAATACAAGAGAATACAGGGGAATACAGGGGAATACAGGAGAATACAGGAGAATACAAGTGAATTACAGGGGAATACAAGTGAATACAGGGGAATACAAGAGAATACAGGGGAATACAGGAGAATACAGGAGAATAACAAGTGAATTCAGGGGAATACAAGTGGAATACAGGAGAATACAGGAGAACACAGGGGAATACAGGAGAATACAGGTGAATACAGGGGAATACAGGAGAATACAGGAGAACACAGGGGAATACAGGAGAATACAGGTGAATACAGGGAATACAGGGGAATACAGGAGGAATACAGGGGAATACAAGATAATACAGGTGGATACAGGGGAATACAGGAGAATACAGGGGAAAACAGGTGAATACAGCGGAATACAGGGGAATACAGGGGAATACAAGTGAATACAGGGGAATACAGGAGAAATACAGGAGAATACAAGTGAATTCAGGGGAATACAAGTGAATACAGGAGAATACAGGAGAACACAGGGGAATACAGGTGAATACAGGGGTAATACAGGAGAATACAGGAGAACACAGGGGAATACAGGAGAATACAGGTGAATTACAGGGGAATACAGTGGGAATACAGGAGAATACAGGGGAATACACAGATAATGCAGGTGGATACAGGGGAATACAGGAGAATACAGGGGAAAACAGGTGAATACAGCGGAATACAGGGGAATACAGGGGAATACAAGTGAATACAGGGGAATACAGGAGAATATAGGGGAATTACAGGAGAATACAGGGGAATACAAGTGAATACAGGTAAATACAAGAGAATAAAGGTGAATACAAGAGAATACAGGGGAATACAGGAGAATACAGGGGAATACAAGAGAATACAGGTGGATACAGGGGAATACAGGAGAATACAGGGGAAAACAGTGAATACAGAGGAATACAGGGGAATACAAGTGAATACAGGAGAATACAGGGGAATACAGGGGGAATACAAGTGAATACAGGGGAATACAAGTGAATACAGGTGAATACAAGAGAATACAGGGGAATACTAGAAGAATACAGGGGAATACTGGAGAATACAGGTGAATACAGCGGAATACAGGGGAATACAAGTGAATACAGGAGAATACAGGGGAATACAAGTGAATACAGGGGAAAACAGGAGAATACAGGGAAAACAAGTGAATACAGGGGAATACAAGAGAATACAGGGGAATACAAGTGAATACAGGGGAAAAACAGGAGAATACAGGGGAAAACAGGTGAATACAGTGGAATACAGGGGAAAACAAGAGAATAAAATAGAATACAGTAGAAATACATTAGAATATAATTATTTAAATCTAAATACAATATAATAAGGGATACATGATAGTACCTACGTAAGATCCACATTCAAGTTTAAAGAAATTATTTTGTGCATTCCAACAGCAGTGAGTACCTACACTTACATACATGTATGTATACTGTATAGTTGATAAATTATTTATATTTACTGTAGAATAATTCTTGGTAATTTGAATGATTATACTTCATTGAAATTGAAATTGAAATCCATACGCTACATGTACAAATGTACATATAACGTGTCTTGGCTTGTACCAGGGTCAAGGGGGCTGGGCAACCAAAAATATGCTTGGGGCAACCAAACCAAGTCCTGGGGTTGTCACAGGGAGAACTACTTGTAGACACAAAATTAAATTTCGAACCCTGATTATTAGTTTGTATTTTCTGTTGTCAAGCACTTTTATCATGAGGATGGGAGAATGGGCAACCATTTGCTGTGTAACGATGTTAAATAAATTATTGTATTGTTTTAGATGGATTTTTCAAGGCTTTGGAGAATGCCTACTAACATCACGGTAAATCATTATTTTTAGAAGTTGATTTCCCTTAAATACAAGACTTGTTTAACTGATCATTTGATCCCAATTCAAATAAACGTATTCTGTCTTCAAACCCATACTCCAAATAGATCGATAGCCATTGAAACAGATACAAAGCTTTGTCTAAAACCACATTGCGTGGCCCCACACGAAAGAAAATCGAAAGTGTTTTGCTTTGAAAGGAAATTGTGGTGTTTATTTTAATTAATTTTTTTATCAGGAAAAGTTTCTTGACCCATTTTCTGCCTTTGTCAATTCACACTGTTTTGCTTTTGAAAAGCATCTACACATTAAATTTTGTGGGCAAAGGGCCGTCTTCACTGCTAATTTACACTTACTTTTAGCAATTTTTACTTTCAAGCTTGTTTTTATGGGTTAATACTTGATATGATCTGGATATACAGTGGAAACCCGGTTAATTACGGACACCAAAGGGACATGAAGAAGTGTCCCGTATTATCCGGATGTCCGTATTATCCGGGTGTCCGTATTAAGCGAGCTGATATAAGAGAAAAAATATAGTGTCGTCGGGACAAACAAAACTGTCCGTAACAAGCAGGTATCTGTATTAACGAGTGTCCGTAAATCGGGGTTCCACTGTACATGTAAGCAAACTGGTTATAAAAGTTAAGAAACAAGACGACTACTTTGATTTTAGAGCAATACATGTTTTGATCGCACTGCGATCATCTTCAGTTGCCACTTGCGAGTTTTGTTGGACCTAACGTGCACTCTCATTGGTTGGTTTTTGGAAATGTGGTATAGACAATGTAGCTCACATGAGCAACCAATAATTATTCAAAAGTTGTCGCTCACGCGGGCTATAATACAAACTCTTAATGTTTCCAGAGTGGAACAGAATAAACTTTTTGACAGAGGGTTGAGTGGTTAGGCAAGTGGTTACATCGTGACAGAAGGTGGTTGTGATGTGTTTGGCGACCTGCGTCACTGGTTGGATAAGCGTGGGAAAATCCCCTAACTTGTACTGTGCATTGAGGATGTTTTAATAATATAGCCGCCAGTAAACAAGCATTTTTCAAACCTCAGATGAAGAAAATTAGCCATGATTATGGTTAATAAATAATAAATTTAATTTTTAAAGAGGAAACCTACATCACAGTTTGTCATGATATGTTACATCATCACCTAGTCACGTGGTCTTCTTCAATAAACATGACATGGTGTCAAAGAAGTGGCCATTTCAAACACAGTTTGAATTGAGAAATTATAGCTCAAAATGAGTTCATTCAAGCCGCCCTCAACGCTCAGCCTAGAGGGAAACGTTGCAGATAACTGGCGAAAGTGGAAACAGCGATTTCAACTGTACATGGAAGCTTCAGGATCAATGAGAAAACCCGAGAAGCAACGTGTCGCCATATTTCTTCATCTCATCGGAGAAGAAGCACTTGAAATTTACAACACGTTCTCGTTATCGACCGCGGAGAAAAAACTCGACATCTTGTTCCAGAAATTTGAAGAGTATTGCAATCCCAGGCGAAACATCACATTTGAGCGCCACAAATTCTTCACATAGTGTTCAGCAACCGACCGAAAACATCGATCAGTACATGTATGTCACCGCGCTACGAACCAAAGCAGCCATGTGCGAATTTGGCGAGTTGTGTGAGAGCTTTAATTCGAGATAGAATCGTCTGTGGAATATCCTGCAAACACCTTGAGAGAAAAGTTACTGCAAGAAACCGACTTAAATCTTCAGAAAGCCATTGATATGTCGCAGAGCGTCGGAATTTTCAAATACCAAACGAATCGACAACCGAAGAACTGTCGCAGAATGTCGACTATGTAAACAAGAAAGCTACGCCAAATAAATTCCTGCCAAAGGACAGAAAGTACATGGACCACCAGCAAAAGAAGGAAAGCGGACCCACAAACCCCTGTAAAAGATGTGGAACAGTTCATCCGCCGAGGAAAATGTCCAGCATTTGGAAAAACCTGCCTAAAATGCAAGAATCAAAATCACTTTGCATCTCAGTGTCACACCAAGATTGTTCACCTCGTAGAAAGCGATCAAGCCGCTCAACATGTTGTCAATAAGACGAAGAATTAGCAAGAGTTTATTCATCGGTCAAGTCCAGAAAGATGGCCATAATCAAGAATGGAAAGCTAACAAGATCTATCAATGTGAAACAAACACCATGGTAGAAATTTAAATTGGACACTGGAGCACAAGCAAATGTAAATTCCTTCAGATGTGCTTCAAATCACTCAAAGCAAATCACCGCAAGTGACGACAACTAAAAGCAAAAATCATTGGCCTCAATGGTTATCTGACCGATACCAGTTGGCTAGGATTGGGCAAGGCACATGATTTGTAAGTACCAAAGCCAAAACAAATCAACTCTGATGTCTTTGTTGTTGAGGCTGAGGGTCACCCCCCCCCCCCCCAACCCCCACCCCCGACTCGGTTTAAGAGCATGTCAGGAACTTAACCTTAATCAAGTTTGTTCGGAACTGTCTGATCGCAGCTAATGTTCAATTACCAAAGAGCCTTTGATTCAGTCATGACAGTTCCAGACAGACCCTGGCAAAAGATCGCCTGTGATTTATTTACCCTGGTAGTGCAAAGGACTATCTTCTGACTGTGGGACTATTACTCAAAAATGGGCTAGAACGTTAGCTTTACTACGCGACATAGCACCATAAGTTCCGAAGTCATCCACTCAAACTTAAAGTCTATGTTTCGCACGCTATGGAATACCTGATGACGTCATTGCGGACAACGGTCCTCAGTTTTCAAGCCGAAAATTCAAACAAGTTTGCAGAATTGTGCGGAATTTCAGCACACAACAACATAGTCCAAGGTACCCACAAGCCTAATGGGACAAGTAGAAAAATCCATTGGAACAACCAAATTGGTGCTTAAAGAAAGCTTTATGAAGATGGTACAGATCCATACATTGCCTTGTTAGCGAAAACAGGAACACACCCATTACTGGACTTGAACCTATTCTCCAGTCTCAAATTTTCATCAACAGAAGGCTGAAAACCAAACTTCATACCACTTACTCAGTTACTGAATGCCAAGAAATTGCAACAGATGCTAAATCCCCAGCTTCCTGACTCAACAGGGGAAACTCAGGAGTTGTAACTTTGACAGAGGAGCCAAGTCACTACCTCCTCTGCAAAGAGGGGAGACACTGTTCGCAATGAAACAACACAAAATGGCTGGAAAACCGCGCCAGTTACAAAACTTGCCAACATCCCTCGAATCAGTAATGTGGTGACCAGCAAATGGAACTCTGTACAGACCGAAAAAACAGGAGAGATATCATCAAACCCCCTTTTTGATGCCAACAAAGACATCATCAAGAACATGGAAAGTGATGGATGAGATCCACAAGATGCCCAGGGATGGTGACAGAGATATCGTCAACAAACCAGATGTAGCTCAGAACAAGGTCTGGACGAACTGTCAGAGCACCCAGACTAAAGGACTTTGTATATTACTAGTTATTCTACGGACTGTCAATCGTTGACTTATTGCGAGTTCAAGTTGGTTTTGAAAATATCAAATTAGAACTGTGAACTATGACCATTGACATTAGGTCGCGGACTAATGTTGATATTTATTTAGCTGTTTTCATGTTTCGTACTCTCTCACAATTGTTTAGAGGGGAGATGTCATTGATATGTTACATCATCACCTAGTCACGTCGGTCTCTCTTCAATATAAACATGACAACAGTCAGTGGTTTACAATAGGGTCCTCAATTACAAAATAAAATACATAAAGTCTAATGGAAATTCACTAATTTAAAACTTGACGAGAAAGATTGTTCAATATAATCAAAAATGTAAACACGACTTCGTCTTTGTGAAACATCGAGATTCTCGCGGATACTGTTTCCCGAGTCGACCAGTCATTAAGTTTGTCCACAATCATTTTCAAAGTGAAGGATCAAACATGGCGTCCGACTTATTTGCCTTCTACAAACTGAACACAAAAGGTGATTACGACATAACTCTACGCCAATTATAAAGTTTTTCTTTTCCCTCTACTACAAAATACAAAAAACACACTAACTATGCCACTACAGTCGAAGCTCTCTGAGCGGGACACTCTCGAAAGCTGGACCAGCTCTACTTTTAATACGAGCGCCTCGAGTCTTAGACTGCGTGCAGAACGACTCCGATTTCCACTTTCTACACACGACCCTTTTGCGCTGTGAAGCAAGAAACTACATGTAGGAGTCGTATGCACGCGGAAGGTATACTCGAGTCTAGGAATATAATTGACAAAAACAGTTTGAACTTTAGCTCATCTTTACACATTGTGTAAGCGGCCAGATCCAGTGCCGACGCCTTTTTCTACTTCCCCGAGCGGTTCCACTTACGGGTAGCTTTCCACTTGTATAAAGTTTTTCTTACCGTCTACTGGAGTAAAACAGTCAATAAAGTGATCGAGCTACAAAACCACGATCGTACAGGAACGCCATTGAAATCCACTAGAACCCAGTCTGTTCGCAAACAAACCTTAAGTCGCTGCCCTCGCGAGTAAAAGGACTGGACTTGATTTGTTTCTCATAGAAACGGAAGATCGGGGTTTTAAAACGCTGACAAGGTTAGAATGCGTTAATATGCTAGATTCTTGTCGCCCCTTTCCAGAATGGAGTGTATTTGTCTTGTCTCTCTCCTAGGATATATGAGCATTGAGAGAAACAGAAATCGAAAAGAAAAAAAAAAAATAAAAAAAAAAAAAAAAAAAGAAGTTCGACGTACTTTCTAGGCTCGATTTCCGTCTCGATCTCTCGAGTCCGGTCTTCGTTCCTCCCCGAGAAGAACGGATGGACGCGTGAGCGAACATCTCCTGTCTGTGACCGTAATCAACAAAATTAATTTATGTAACGCTAACTCCGGCTCGTGACATTCGTTTATTTTCCATTATCTTCTTATATGTTCGAAAAGAAAAGGATATCTGATCTGAAATATTCCGCGAAAGATGTTGCTTTCCTCGCCTTTATGTTGAAGATAATATGACTGAAAACCGGGTGAAAAATATTACCGACCAGTCCGTGACAAAAAAACAATGCAGTTTTGATGCAATTTTTGCCAGAGATGTTGCGTTCTGGTACCACTACGATTTTACATCAAATCCCAGATAAAATTCACATCCACACAAGTTAAACCGGGACTGTTTTGTGTATCTCTACATGTCGAATGTCCAAATGGATCTCATTAGTTGCCTTGTGCGGTGTAAAGACTCCCGAGCTTTGTAGTACGCAAACACTTTCCGTGATGTATTTCCTGCGTAGCGGATGAAAAAATCCATCCTGTTCGGTTAAATTATAAAGACATCATGCCATTTAATGACATTAACGATTACTATTGCATATATTCTTCGAGAGTCTTCAAGGTTATATTGTCTCTTGAAGACGTATCGAACGCCAGCCCACAAACAACTGCTTTGCATCCGTAAAAAGATAATTTAGCTGCCTGCTCGATTCGGACAGTGGCACGTTTCTCATTGGTGGGAATTAACAATGCCAAGCTCACGGACTCCAGCCGTGACTTTCGGGGAATGAACGTTGGGCTCACTTTCCCGAACAGCGCGCTTTTTTTTTGTGGTAATCGAGCCTACGTACTTTCCTATCCACGAGGTTTATAGGACCTCTGCGCCAAAAAAAAGAACTTGACCAATAATGTATTTCCTCCAATACGTTACCTCCGCGCTCGTTCTGTGCAACAAAGTTTTTATTATGATGGATTTCTTTTAAACGTTGCCTTGATTAAATTAATTGTACAAACTCCAGTTTCTCGGGGGGTGAAATAAGGACAAAAGGAATAAAAAAATAATAGAAAAAAATAAAAAGAAAAAGGGATATTAGGTTGGTGTGGGGCGCCCCAGTGAAGTGTGTGCTTTGATTTGGATGGGGTATTGGCCGGTTGTTTTTGCGGTTGTGGGGGTTTCAGTGTGGTTGGGGACTCGGTTGTGGAAGAGTTTTCTATGGGTGGGGGTTTGTTAGGGGGGCGGGGGGTCCCCCCACACCACCCCCCCACCGGGGGGTTGCTCTTTCCCCCTGTCTCCCCTCCCTCCCTGACAGTAGCTCCTCCCGTTCCTCCCCCTTCGCCCCCCCTCCTTTGACCCACACTGGGACGGTTTAGAAAAGAATTTTTTTTTTCTTTTGTTTCTATTTAATAGATCCGTGTGAGGTTCGGGTTCTGTGGGGCGGTCCGCCCCCACGTTCCCCCCACGCGACCCCCGACCCCCTACATCTCCTTCCCACCCCCCCTGTTCCGTTCCTTTTTTTTTTTTTTTCCCCTAGTACCCTCCCCTCCGCCCTTTTTTTTTTTCCCCCCCCCCCCCCTCTTCTTTCACCTCTTTTTTCGCCTCCCTTCCCGCCTCTCCCCTTGTTTCCCCCCCCTTTCCTTTTTTTTTTTTTCCCCCTTTTCCCCTTTTTTTCCGCCCCTTCCCCTTTTTGCCTTTTTTAACCTTTTCCTTTTCTCTGTTTGTTTTTTCCATTCAGAGGGGCGGGCGCTCCCCCCCCCCCTTCTAATTTTCCCCTTTTTTTTTTGTCGTTTTTCCTCGTTTTCGTGGTTTCCTTCTGGGCGGGGTGGGCGGGTTCATGGTCCTTTTTTGTCCCCCCTGATCCCTCCTTTTTTTTTCCTTTTTTCCACGGTTCTTTCTGGGGGTTTTCCCCCCCCCGGGCTTCCTCTTTCTTCCCCTCCTTCGCGCTCTTTTTCCTTCACTTCTTCTCCATTTTGGTTCGTTCCTGATTTCCCCTGTCAATTTTTTTTTTGCCTTCACCTTGTTTCCCTTGTTTGGTTCGTTGTGCCTGCTTTTTTTTTCTTTCCCCGTTTCGGACCGCCTCCCCCTTG
>MU827812.1:0-214713 GCA_029204205.1 Desmophyllum pertusum
ATATTTAGCAAATTAAAAACCGCCAAACTTAATTCTGACTTTACCTGAAATATATCTGAGAATTATTGGTATAACAGGTCATTTTCCACGGAACCATATCTTCACTGGCATGTTTTTCCAAATTTGGAATTTTACTGTTTTAAAGTGAATTTACACCATTGTGTTATAACTCTTTTTATAACTGTACACTTTTAGATCATTTTAGCATTATTTATTGGTTTTGATTGCTTTTGAGTCATTTTTGCTGGTTTTCTGAAAAAAAAATGAAATCCAAGATGGCAGCTGTTTGAAAATAATGACGTAATTCCCGCTTCATATGACGTCATTATCATATAATGCATACCTAAAAGGAAATATTTTGTGACGTACATATACCCTCCAAGTTTCTTGTCGACATATAACTATTGGAGTTACGGTAGAATCCCCCGGAATAGGATAAACGTATTTGGATCTCTTTCTCTAATTCTTATAAGTTTCAACATCTACATACAACTATTAAATGCACTTTTCTGTGATTCTACTGCTTATTAATTATTCATTTAATTTCTTCGCAGATGGAGTTTTGGAATTGTCCTTTACGAGATCTTCACAATAGGTAAAATCTTACGTCTCAATCAATTAAAAGCCTACCCATATCGCCGGGAATTTGTACGACATTTGACTTTTTTCACCACATGGAAACAATAACGGGGAAAAGTAACCTTCTGACGATGAAAAACCAACCGCTGTTTTATTAAAAAATGTTAAATCACTGATCAGTTAGGTAAATTTAAAAAGCTTATAATAAACCGCGGTCTATTTTGTAAATTTACCTAACTGATGACACCGGTATTTGCCATTGATATAATGAAATCCTTATCCCTACTTTAGAAATCGAGTCGTTTTCGTTGTTTTTTTCGGTGACACTGAGGAATGTATGTTTGTAGAAGGAAAAAGCCCTGGCGTACACCAACCTCGTTCCCAGGGTCTCTCGTACTTCCCGCCCCCACTGCGAGCGATGAGAAGAGAGACCCTGGTCTTCGGTCTGCGTCACGTGTGTCCCAGGAATCTGAGATGTAGCAAATAGAAGATTAAGTGCGGAGGGGCAGATGAGTGTGAAATTTGTCATCCACTTTGCCTAGGGGTGAGCGGAAAACGTGTTGTGAATCGAAATAACCGCATGTGGACGTGCTTTTGTCGTTGGCAAAACATTTTAGGCCGTTCCGAGACGCCAAAAAAGACGAATTAACGGACACGATAAATATTTTTGTAGCCTTCAAGACCGCGATCAGGAAAGCACTAGGCTTCTTAGATGGTCTTAGATGTATCGAGAAGATCGCCATCTGTACACTGCTGTACAACGCACATTTGATCAAAATCTGCGAAGACGGAAGGAGTCGAAAGCCCCCCGGGGGGAAAAATCCCAGGACCAGGAAAGGGATAAAGAAAATCTTTATCTAGCCTTTTATTTATTCGGCGGCGCATGTTCTGTACTTGATTCTTTATTCTGATATTCGGTATCGTGTATTTCGTTCGCTACCGGCGAGCGTTGCGAAAATGATATCAAAGGTTTTTTTAGACAAAATGATCACCGACCAGAGCAAGTCTCCGCGCCCTATCGTCACAGAAAAATTAACAACCCAACTCCAGGGTAAATTACGTACTGTTTGGGCGGGGGGGGGGGGGGTGGGGTTTTGGTTTTGGGGGGGGGTGATTGTTTCTGTTTCGTTTTTTATTGCACTCGTTTTAACCTTTACTCTTTTAGGATTATATCTTTTTAAAAACAGGGAAAACTCGATATGCCAACGTGCATTCACTTTTGTTTTACATTTATGCGATGTGTACGTGGCTTATTAGATTTTAGCCAACGCTTAGACTAAGAGTCAGCGACTCGGCAAAAATATAAAGCTTGGTTTATTAAACTTGAATTAAGGCCCATAGGTGTCTTAATCATTATTTCTTTCCTCTGTGTGGGAAATGTTCAGACGTCAGTGTAATTTTATATAATGAATGACGCCTTGACAATTGACTCCGATACGGACATTGACCTTTCGAGACCTTGCACTGCCGTGGAGCAGCGCTAGCGCGCTGGAAATTACATCGATTTTCCGAAATTCATCGATTTTCCGTAGACATCTCGGCCATAGTAAATTGTCTTTAAACATGGAGTAACTGCTGCAAACAGCGAACTGAAGACTGCTGTATAAAAACATCGCTTGCCTGTGAACAGTGGCCGTTAGCTTCTGGCCTCGCTTTGTTGTCGACAAAAGAAAGCGCGACAAAGATTCGTAATTGTAGGAGCCCTCCCTGGGGTTTGAAAATGTCAATTAGACACGTGACCAGACCAGACCAGGGTCTCTCTTCTCTCGCTCCAGGGGGCGGGAAGATGAGAGACCCTGGGAACGAGGTTGTGGGTACACGAGTGTACCACAGCTGCTTTGAGTGATCAGTCTTTCTTTCCTGAATGAAGTAAATGCTTGAACTTAATTTTTTTTTTTAAAGTAATTTTCTTTTTAACGGTTTCCATAGATTTATGGGGAATGTCTGTCACCCACATCACTCGCCGTATCTTGTTCTCCTAGATACAATTAATTATGTCCAGAATCCAGCTGGAACACTGACTAATATATAAAAATTACAGGTTATTTATAAGTCAAAGTAAATTGTAAATGAAAAGCCCCTTGGGGAGAGTAATAAAAATATTGTATTGTAATATGTCGTCAAACGAGTTTAAGCATCCACGTGCTTGTACCGATAAATTCACGAAGCTGTTTCTCACTTTCAGGTGGTCACCATATCCACGGATGGATGGCAAGAAAATTGCAAACTTACTTCAGCAGGGATACAGAATGCCTAAACCACAACACGTGGATGATGACTTGTAAGTTATGTTTTACCTTTGAAATTCAAAGTATCTATATGCGTTTGTTTTCTCCGAGTCTGTCATGTAATTGTTATTTTGATCAACCTCTGTTTATGTAACGGAATCAAACGAGCACATCACAGATCGACTATATATGCACTATTTACTGTAACCGTCACCGGTCCTCTTTTATCGATTGGTATTATCACAGCAAAAATTAACTCAGGGGCACCCAACGGATCGTTTCGGTGAAATATCTGTTCAGAAGGCCTATAATCGCCTCAGATATTCGGTTAGGGAAATGTCATCTCGAACTTTCTTAATAGCGGGAAGGAAAATTAATGCCTTTTGTTTTCGGAGAGATAAAAAATGTCGTTTGGGTACGAAAACAGGTCAGCTAGGATGTTCGGAAAGGCAAAAGCAGCTCATAAATCTCGGGTAATAAGATTTCAATCACTAAAATTTTCTGATGTTTGAAAGTTCAGCTAACGTATCGGAAAACAGATACATTTTTCTTAGCGTTTACAAATAAGCCATTAAAACTGCCACAAAAAAGCACAATTATAACGTAAAAACGACGTTCCGACACCTACAGGAACATTGTGTCGTTGGGTGCCCCTAATAACTTTTCGTCAGGAAATTCAAAACACAAATGATTGGTATTTTATACCACATCTGAGTAACACTGACAAAATTCATAATAACGAAACAACTACTTCATTTGAGACGTTGCTTTTCAGGTATCAAATAATGATGAACTGCTGGCAAAATGACCCGGATGCAAGACCAACATTCACTGATTTGAAAAATCAGCTGAAAGATATGGAAAACCAACACAAGGTGAGATTTGTCACGGGCACATAATAAACAATATATTTACATATTTCCTTCCACTAGCTCATAATAACATTTTATAAGTTTAAATCACAGATTATGGAACGCGCGCTATGATTGGTCGTGCAGCCGTTTTACATGACGCTGAGGTTAACGCGGTCATGACGTATCATTACATTTTGTCGGCTTCATTTTATAAAAGAAATATTAAACGGCCGCCTCTCGTCTTACATATGTAAACACGAAAGAAAGTTTACGGATAATTGGGAAGTACTTATAGTAAACCCCAAACTTTCTCTCGTGTCTGTATTAGCCCATGTAACCATGAAACAAAAGATATGTTTTTCTGTTTTATTGAGCTAAATTTAAACAAATATATTCAAAGATTTAAAAAAAATGGTTGCTCAAAACAGTTCAGATGTGCCTAAATTTAATTTCCCAAACTAAAAAATTGAATCCTATCTTCGGGGAAATGTTTCTTCGAATTAAAACTAATTACTGATTTCAGGAAATATGTCCAATGGTCGGAATGCCGTCATAGCGCTCTTCTAACCACATACTGAACATAGTTGTGTCATTTTAAAAGTGGTGCCACCACCAATTTGAAGCGGTTTCCTATTCAGCGAATTATCAATCTTGAATTACTATTTTTGATGCACAGTTTTGACCACAAACCAACATGTCCTGTTTTAACTGGAGCAAAATCTCGTTCCCAGAGGCCGCGATGCTTTTTGCGAGCACTACCGCGGGATCTGGGAACGAGCCTTGTTTTCTCCCCTGCCGGCATTACATTATACAGTTTTAGATAATGCGCTATGCGCATGCGTGTTGGGCAGAACAATCTTCAATCGCTGAATTCTATAACATGTCTCGTCTGTTATTGCGTAAGATATATGGCTGTCAGCTTTTGACAATCGTAGATAAAGTATAACGTTAATTTTAATATTTGTTTTCCTCTGCAAGAGGCTGATCAACATGGAAATGTACGACAAACAGTTATATGCAAACGTCGAGGGACTTGGTTGTGTAAACGAGCTAAAGTACCATCAATGTTCAAGCCAATATATTAATTTTTGTCGTAATGTAGAACTTAGTTGGTAATCCTTTAACTCCAAGCGCACCTTTTGTCAACTATTGGCGGAATACGTACGTCATAAGATTACTGTGATATGCACCTGTTAGATGCGATGACACAAAGGATAGATCTTTGCAAGCGCTGCCTCAATTAGATCGAGTTTATTAGCACACCTCTCATTCACAGATTAAAACTGCGAGCAAGGTTTATTTGAAGGTTTGAAAAATTTAGAAGGTTTATCAGACTTGCTACAAGTCGACCTCGACGCCTTAGATAGAGTTACGAGGGCACGTCACCTACGAACGAAGCGAGAAGATCCAACATATGGAGAAAATACTATTGGAAAGGACTTTTAGAAAAGTTTTGCAGTTTTTCTTCGTATATCTACGAAAATCGCGGTAATTCCGCGCAAAGCGAGGCCGGAGCCTTAAAGTGCCCATAACCCTTTTTTTTTCTCATTCTAAATCTATAGACATCACCCAAATAACTTTTGCGAAAAAAAACATTGCAATTTTCACAAAACACGAATTTTTTTATGAATATTTCAAATCTTCAAAATCCTATTTTTTCCGGTACACCCGCCCCGCTGTTAAGAAGGCCGACGGGCTCACAATATGCCGCGAAAGGAATCTGTTGCATGCTTATTCTGTTCTTGGGTCGCTCGTGCACAGTGAGCCCAGACAAGCTGTTTGACTGTGTGCTATTTTGCATTTTATAGTGAATGTATGCGATTTACTGAATGGTTCGTAGAATTGTGAATAGTTACCAAAAATATGAACAAAATACCTGCTGAATAAACGTACTTTACCTTACCTGTTGTCTACTGTCGTTTTTTGTGGCTCAAAACGGCGAATTTAAGCGATTTGAATGATTTTGTTTTCGTTGTTTACTGTATATCTAATTATACGAAAAGGAAGAAAAGTAATTAAAATTCCAATTTCTTCAAATTCGTACAGCTCCAGCGCCGAGGCGATTTTCGCCCAGAAAATCCCATCGCCCGGCTTCCAGGTCAAGCACCAGAAAAGAGGGAAAATGCCACGCATGTGCTCGTATCATTCAATCGAAATTTCGTCGAAGCGGCCCAGAATTTAGCCCTTGAAAAAAACAAGTAACGAAAATTTCAAAGCAGGCCGAATGCGTACCCACGAATCCATGTGCCGACGTCAGACCGCCATGTTATTAGCCTCTTTCTGATTGGATACAGTGAAACGTTTGTTTCACTGCGGTCTGTCGTCGGCACACGGATTCGTGAGCCACGCAAAAAAAAAACATTCAAAAAGAAACAGTTTGTCCTGAGCGAAGGTTAGCACAGAACTTTATACACTTCCCTCATAACTGAAGTACGGCGACGAGAACTGATTACACTTGTAAATCAAACAAGGAGGATGAAAAGCTCATAAGGTGGGAAAAACAGACATTTAAAAAATTAAGTTTAGGAACTTATTGCAATTTCAATATCCTGATCAGAAGATTCTAGAAGCCACCTCGATCCCAGGGCTTTCCTCTTTTTAAATTGCGGTGGGAAACTGAGTCCTGGGATTCAAACAAAGCCAGACTCTTATTAAACTTGGTTTCGAGTAAAGCCGGATTCTGGCGTGATCTCATTATTTTAACAGTTTATGAGTGTCAGCGAAGAACAGTTTCAGAACCAGCAGCAGAACCATTTTTGAAACTCAAAATTCCGTCCAATAACAAGCCCTCCCGAAGTAAACCCACAAAAAATGCTTTTTAAACAAAATAAGCCCAGGGCTAATTATCAGAGTTTTACTGAATATGAACATTTGACCTTCAAGACCTTCAGCTCCATTGTGAATAAATTATCATGTTCATGAATGCTGAGTCGATTGAGCAATGGCGGAAGTTCCATCAGATGTGTGGTTCGTGGCAGTAGCACTCATCTTTATTCCCTTTACAGGTAAGAGCTGCATAGTTACCTGGTGATGTAATAGAGTTTTCTTAACTTCCAGCTTTGTAAGTTCATGGACGTTGAAACAATAACAAATAGTCTACTCGCATCGCACCGAATAGATTTCGTTTTCACAGTACCCGTGATATTTCAATCACTTTCGAAGGTGTAACTAGATCAGTTCACACAGGATTTAAATTTTAGTTCCGATTCAACAATATAATCAGCTTTAATAGCTTTTAACGTGCGGCAGAAAATAGCTACACTTAAATGCGAATTTAAAATTTCAGGGCATTTAGTCATTTAGTGTCTTGCAAGTTGTGCATTATATATACTCAGTTTGACCGAGTGACATGTTCCGAGCTCCTTGTAGTCCCGTAGTAGGTCTGTTCAAGGACAGTGCTGAAAAGTCTTCTTTTTTCATCAAATTGAACTCTTATTTGTTTGACTAATTCCCATGCTTAACTTCTCTCAGAGTAGGTAGTCACGCTAATTCGTATTAGCGTGACAGCGTTATGCATATTTTGAGTTATTCACAATATACATTAACAGCAGCTTTCTTTTTTAAGTATGATAAATAATAGGTACAACAACGTAGGGACAGAAAATGTATTTCCTCTAGACGTATTAAACGTCATATAAAGTGTGATAATATTACATATTTGAATTGACCCCTGATTCCAAACAGGGTTATAGTAGTATATTTTTGAGCAGACACTGGTAAAGCCGACACCTCTACTTACGGCCCACCTTGACAAAGCCCCGTTTGAACTCTGGCCATACAAACTCTGTATTTACACATTCCCGGCGTAAGCGGGCCAGTTCCAGTTGCCGACACTTTTTCTGCTTCCGTTCGTGTCCGCTTACGGAAGCTTCGTGACTGTAGTGCCACACCTTGCCGAGTTTTCTTTCACCAGTTTTAGCTTACTAGTTTCTCCCCGTTATAATTAGTGCGATTGACACAAACTTCATACGATTAGAAAGGTCAGTTTACTAAGATCGAAAGCAAATACATCGAAGCTTGGCGTCCGTTAAATCTGATTCAGGTTTTAATGGAACAGGTGGAGCTGCTGAAACAGTAACGACAGTAAACACAGCGAGCATATTCCATAGTTAGCATACCATGCGCAATAAATGGCGGGAGGGGGGAGCGTTTATTACAGATAGTGCTCGTACACGAACTCTGCAAGAACATGGAAATATAATTTACTGAAAGAAACTATTTTCCTATTTTGATGTCTTGTAGTTAGTTTGACAGTAGATTGCTTGTAAAAATGACGACACAAACGTAATTTAATTTCCTTATGACTTTCTTTGTGATAGATACAATATGAGCGGCAGATCTGTATGGGTATCTACAATGACGAGCCGACAGGCGAGACATACAGATCTGACGTGGAATATTTTATCAAGCTTACGACACAAATGCATCAAAATGTTCATGTTTATCGACTATCTTAGCTAAGTCGAACCCCTATTAAACGGCCAACCCCTATTAAACAGCCAGCTATGAAAGTCCCAATATCAGTATAATACTGTAAATAAAAACCCCTATTAAGCGGCCAACCCCTATTATAGCAGCCACTTGCCATTTCCCGAGGGTGCCGCGTAATAGGGGTTCGACTGTATGCAAATCATTTTAGGCGAATAAATAGAAGGAATAGTTTATGTAAAAACAGGACGAAGTCTGTGTCGATTTACAGATATTCATTAATTATTTGTATTTATTTTTGAATTATTAATGAGTGTTGTAAATTTTTTGAAACGCCTGGAAAGTGAGGGGGAGGGGAACGGGCGCTAATTCGAGAGTGGACGCTTATTCAAGAAATACGGTATGTTACTTAGTAATATCGTCTTTCAGCGACTTCAGTAACATGGACAGCACCTCCACCAGCCTGGAATCAGACGGACCCAAATGACATTAGAACAGTTGATATGCAAGTGTTACTTGGAAGTACTCAGGTGCCTCTGAGGTGGAATTATACTCTGTTATCTGGTACAGTTTCTAATATTAACCACGTTTACTATTGATGGTGGCGTCAGTGATGACATTGGACATATATTTCATGGTAGTGATGTTATTACAATAAATAACAGAAATGATTACCAGACACGTTTGTTATCAGTACAAGTGAAGTGGCCACCTTGATAATAAACAAAGTCACTGAAAGAGAAGATGCTACTTATCAGTGCCAGCTTACAGTGCTGGGAAATACATGGCGTACAACATACGTGTCAATGTTACAGGTAAGGTTTTTAATAAAATTGTTAACATTCTTAGACTATTGCGGGCAACGAAGGATCCCAGTGTACCTCGGTGTTAGCGAGAAAAAATCGAGAATGTTGACCGGAAGTCTGTCCGGAATATCCATCTCGTCCTACGCTTTTTGGGGCCAGCCGCTGATGTATCACGCCAGCTAGCGCTTTCATAGGCAGCGGGCATTTGTTAGACGTGTTTCTCGCTCGACGCGAGTAGTATATTGTTTTTAAAAAATCATGCTAATTTGGCTGTAAAGATGCAAAGAGCGCTTTTAGAGATGTCATTTCAAGGGTATCGACTGTATATGATTTTCTCGCTCATGTGTGTGAGCAATTGTGGCCTTACGGCAAGGAGAAGAAAATTTCGGAAACGAAATAAAAACAAACAAAACTATCGAATAAACTAATAAAATACAGTAAAAACCCGCGTATAAGAAACAAGAAACTGTGGATTAACCCTATTCTGCCTGGGCTTTTTTTTCGTTCCTGAGCCTGGGGGGGGGGGGGGGGGGGGGGGGGGGGGGGGGGGTGGGGGGGGGGGGGGGGGGGGGGGGGGGGGTGGGGGGGCAGATAGTGCCCCCCCCCCCTATGTATCTCGAAAAGTATTGACGCTATGAAAATGAAAACTTACATGGTGTGTAAAGCATCCGAAAATCTTTATTTTAGTGGCAGTCACGTGTCAATTATGACGTCATACACGCCATAATGACGTCATACGCTAAAAAAATCCGCCATCTTGGATCCGAAATCTTGGATTTCTAAATTGTTCAGAAATGTCAGAAAATCTCCAAATTTGCTTTGAAAAAATCAAGAAAAATATAAAGATGCTAAAACGGCAAAGATTTTGGAAGGATTTCATCGTAAAAAAGCAAACATTTTATGAAAACTGAAAATTAAGCTAAAAAATCAACAAATTTGAGTAAAAACGATCTGTATCTCAAAAAGTATTTGTGCTATAAAAATGTAACTTATGTAGTGAATAAAGCATTCAAACATGTTTATTATAGTGGCAATTATGAATCAATTATGATATCATATTACGCCGAAATAACGTCATACTTTAAACCTGTCCGCCATCTTGGATCCGCCATCTTGGATTTTTCAATTGTTCAGAAATGTCAGAAAATCACCAAATTTGATTTGGAAAAATCGAAAACAATATAAGGATGCAAAAATTGCAAAGATTTTGGAGAAGAAACTCTTCGTAAAGAGCAAAAATATCATGAAAACGGACATTTAAAACTGAAATTACCAAATTTGGCTAAAACGGCCTGTCAAAACTTGGTTGCCATGGAAACATCAAGTCACGTAATCAAAAAATTGGCGCACCAAAATGTTCCCAGATAATGTTTAGGAAAAGTCATAAGGTTTGGCTATGATTGCTTGAATGCTCTTTAAGTACGATAAATTTGAAGTCAGCGCGGGCACTTTCTGCCCCCCCCCCCCCCCCCCAGGCAGAATAGGGTTAAGAGCCTTGATATTTGACAAATTAACCCCCCCCCCCCCCCCCTTCATCCCCCCGAATATATAAGATTTAAAACAATATGAATTCAAAAGGCGACTTCACTCTTTGGGCGGGTATATCATAGGCCCGGGGTAATGGAGGGGGGTAATAGGAATGTGCGGTATAGTTTTTGAGCCGTTTTGGTCTGAAAAACCTATTTTGGTCTGTTTTAGTTCTGAAAAATGGATAAGGGTTTCAATAGCCGGGTGCGCACCAAAACGTTTGAGGCATAGCCCAGGTATTTTGCATCACGCGGTCACGCTTACTTTGCTTCCCGACTTTCAATTTTAAACTTAAGACGTCATCTTTATCAATACGGGAACATGCATGCAGTGGATAATTTACGCCCTGTACGGTCACTCTTTTGTTGAAAAGGGTTTTCTAGGCTTGTAACCCCCCCCTCAAGCGAAAAGCGAAGCAAAATTTCTTGTCATTCATGCGTTGAGCCTACACGACTATCACTGGGGGGGTGGGGGGTACTCCCATATATAAGCTATACGAAAAATGTGCCGTTGAAGGGTATGGTTTGTAAACAGTTTAGTCTGGGATAGAGTATAGAAATCAGAGAGTTTTGGTCTAGAATAGGGCATCATTTACCGTGAGACTGATCAGCGGTATGAATAATTTAGTCTAGAATAGGAATTGACACTCGGAATTTAAAGAGTCTTACTGATAAATGGAAATACAAATCATTCCGGTGACTTTCATAGCAATTTTCATATTAGAAAGCCGGAGTTTCTGTAAATAGGGAGATAGGGTAGGGATTGTTGGTGTCTAGTCTAGAATAGGGTTGCAAAATACAGCTGAACATGCCGCATGGTCTGGTATAGCTATAGGGTAATGAATTTCAAATTTCAAATTTTCAGCCAGAACACATCATCATTGGCCTGAATGAATAATACTTGCCTGTCCGTCTTGAAAGTGAATTTTGTTGATCGCGCCTAGAAGGAAACCATAGAGCGACTTTCTTGTTCATTGCGCTAGTCCTAGAGTCCTGGAACTTTTCGGTTCGATTCACGGAAAGTAACCATCATGCATTCAAGCACGACACCATCCACCGCTTGGCGACATTGAGCGACTGACTACGTCATCGCCTACCGACACTTTTATTTCTATAAGAGTGATTGTTAGTAATAACTTGGTTAATTCTACCATGATTATTCGTTTTAGTTGCAGCCAAGCTAACTAATGTAATTGGTGACCAGACTGTACGTGAAGGTTCAATCATGCAGTTGTTCTGTGAAGCAACTGGTAAACCAACACCAAACATCACCTGGACCAGAGTGCTGGGGGATAATAGTAACAGTGAAGTAATGCATCAGGGACCTACTTGGAATTTTCTAAACATCAGCAGAACAGCTTCTGGGACATACCGCTGTACAGCTTACAATGGGGTTGGAAATCCAGTTAGCCGCCAGGAAGTTAAAGTGAATGTTGCATGTAAGTATATGCACTTTCTATTTTGGTTAATATTTGCCTTCATGCCCAAATTCATGTCAGAAGATATCTGCAAAGTCATTACTTTTCATTTTGTATCTGACAAGAAAATATTTACACAGACACAGGTATATAGCCTGAAAGGTTGCGGAATTATTTTAAAACATTTTAAAAGAGTAACCATTATTAACTTTAAGTTATAATATATTTAATGAACAGAGCTTAAATTGATGCATACATGTAATGATATTAACTATGGATTATTTAAGTTAACGTTGTTATTACATTTGATCGGTGGAAAACATATATACTCCAGTAACGTGTCATATATATATTTAAAACATAGACTGGAAAATGCGCGCGCTCTGATTGGTTAAAAACCATGTTTTATCAGAGTATAAATCATAGAAAAGCCGTGTTTTATCGTTTCGCGCGCGTTAAATCTATATTTTAAAGCACATAAAGAAGCCAAAACCATGTATTATACTGTCATAAAACACTCCGGGAATTTGAGAACACTTGAGAAATTTAGAAAACACTCGCCTGCGGCTCGTGTTTTCAAAATTTCTCTCGTGTTCTCAAATTCCCGTCGTGTTTTATGACAGCATAATACATGGTTTTGGCTTCTTTATTTGTTAAATAAGACCATGGCTTATAACGCTCACGATCCCCATGTATCATCATGATCTTTCCTGTAAGCACCAAGTGTCGCATAGCGCATAAACAAAGTTCTTCTATTCTGAGTTCTATTCTGGGGCTCTTTCTCGCCGAATTTATGGCCTCACTATAATGTCTCCATCCGAATCCATTCCGCTCCTTTTAGGATAATCCCCCCCAGGTATGCCAGATCACAATATCCTTATATGTCGGTACAAATCATGCAATGTACATGGTCATCCACAATACACTACGCGCATCACCCTGATTGAAATCCACAATTTCGATGCCATAGAAATGCAGGAGTTTTACACAGTGAGTCAAAATATGGGTGCATTATCCCCTATTTAACCAGTTCAGGCCTATAGAACCATCATTGCTTTCTAAAACCATTCATGATGCTATGTGCCCAAAAATGGTTTGATCTAGTCGAGTTTTGAACAATATGTATCACTGCAGGACCTCGTCTTGAATGACCAAATCAATTATTTTATAATATACAGTTTTTCAATTTGTTTTTCATTATGGACAGAAGAGCAAAGTAACTTCTGGAAGGAGCGTATTCAAATGTTCAAAACAGTTTTGCAATTGTCTTCAAGAGTAAATTAGTCCTATAACTGATAGTAACTGGCTGACCGGTTTACATATATGGGCATAAATTCTACAAATCTACATCTACATCTACAGAACTTGTTATATTCTAATAACAAAATAAGTGAAGAAATCACGAAAAATGATCCTGTTCTGTTCTTTTTTCTAATGTCGTTTGCGAAATTGAAGTTTAGTTATTTGCCTAGCCAAAATAAAACACCCTGTCAATAATAACGGAACCAGTCTACAATCTAAGACAACTTGCAATTGAAAATAAAAGGAAAGTGATAGCGTTCAACTTTTGATGCTGCCTCACTGTCAGACATTGTTGTATGACTATAATAAAATTTCCTTCCACTTTTTTATTAGATCCGACCAAGATTGTTAAACTTGCAAGTGAATATGAAGTTGCTGTAGGACAAAGTGTATCTCTTCACTGTCAAGCAGAAGGAAACCCAAAGCCTACTTATACCTGGACTCCATGTGAAAGTGTGTGTCATCAGAGCACACTCAATATTTCAGGGGTCCTTAGTGATGGCGTCTATACCTGCAAAGTGACAAATGGTCTGGGCAGTGATAGACGATTTACCAGCCTTGGTAATTTGGTATTAACCCTATTCTGCCTGGGGGGGGGGGGGGGGCAGCAAGTGCCCGCGCTGACTTCAAATTTATCATACTTAAAGAGCATTCAAGCAATCATAGCCAAACTTTATGACTTTTCCTAAAAAATTATCTGGGAACATTTTGCTGTGCCAATGTTTTGATCACGTGACTTGATGTTTCCATGGCAACCAAGTTTTGACAGGCCGTTTTAGCCAAATTTGGTATTTTCAGTTTAAATGTCCGTTTTCATGAGATTTTCGTTTTTTTACGAAGAGTTTCTTCCAAAAATCTTTGCAATTTTTGCATCCTTATATTGTTTTCGATTTTTTCAAATCAAATTTGGTGATTTTCTGACATTTCTGAACAATTGAAAAATCCAAGATGGCGGATCCAAGATGGCGGACAGGTTTAAAGTATGACGTTATTTCGGCGTGATATGATATCATAATTGATTCTTAATTGCCACTAAAATAAACATGTTTGAATGCTTTATTCACCACATAAGTTTCATTTTTATAGCACAAATACTTTTCGAAATACAGATCGTTTTACCCAAAATTTGTTGATTTTTTAGCTTAATTTTCAGTTTTCATAAAATTTTTGCTTTTTACGATGAAATCCTTCCAAAATCTTTGCCGTTTTAGCATCTTTATATTTTTCTTGATTTTTTCAAAGCAAATTTGGAGATTTTCTGACATTTCTGAACAATTTAGAAATCCAAGATTTCGGATCCAAGATGGCGGATTTTTTTAGCGTATGACGTCATTATGGCGTGTATTATTGACACGTGCGTGTCATTATTGACACGTGACTGCCACTAAAATAAAGATTTTTGGATGCTTTACACACCATGTAAGTTTCATTTTCATAGCGTCAATACTTTTCGAGATACATAGGGGGGGGGGCACTATCTGCCCTGCCCCCCCCCCCCCCCCCCCAGGCTCAGGAACGAAAAAAAAAGCCCAGGCAGAATAGGGTTAAGTTATAGGACTTTCTCCGTTACCCAGACAACTGTGAATTATTTATGTTCCAATATACTTTTAGGGTGTATGTCCTTTGTTGTCCTGTTAGTTTTAGTCCATTTAGAAAAAAAATTCCATTAATAGTACGTCAGCTCAAATAATAATACAAAATCCATCAGTATTCTACCGCGGCTTTGTGGAGAACATGGCGTTGTACTGCATTTGTTTAATTGAAATTTGTAGCACTCCCAATGCATGGTAAGTCGATATAAGGTTGAATTGACATTTTGCATGCATGATACACTAAACGATTAGAATGGTTATGACGGTTGGTCGCATGACCCACAGATTTCCCGTGGTATCGATGTCGATCTTGAATCGCGAAAGATACTGTACATGTAAATGTTTCTATAATAGCTTCGATTTTCTTCTCTTCGTATTCAGAAGCTCACCAAAAGGACAATGAGCAAATCAAATGGGCTCGCCACTCATTGTAATGACAGATTAGAACGACAAGTGCTAGTTTTACTCCTTGTGACAATGCTTCATTCAGATTCAAAAGCAATTGACTAAAAAGAGGAAGCATGTTGCGTGTATATATTAAATTTGCGGCAATATTAAAAACCGATTACTGTCTAAAGCGTAATTGACGTAATTTCTACAATTGACACGAATCATCAATAAGTTAATTAATTTATAAATTATTAGATATATATTAGTATTAGTTTTATTTCTTGCAACAGCCATAGCAAGCACCCTGATTAACGTGACACTAACCATCACAAGTGAAAGATGCAATGATGGAAAATACAATCAATCCTTGTTATGGAGGAAACTGAATGAAACGGTAACTAATGTGTTAGTTTGATATAGTGCCATTTACACGGGACATCGTGAACGATGGTTGTGAACACTGTAGAATATGTGATTTACCTTATAATTGTCATTCCGTTCTCAGGTTTTAATTTCTAAGGTGTTTTTTGTTAATCTTCAAGTCTGTAAATGTCAACTCTCGACCTTGGCCTCGTAATTTCAAATACAGACAGCTTTTTAAAGATGACTTTCGTAATCCTGATTTTAGAATTGATTGCTTCTTCGTCTCAGTGTCTCACAGTCACCAAAGGCGACTAGCTGCTAGAGCTAAAAAAAAAAGTTGGAGTCTTTTGTAGACCTCAACTACATTAACTATTAAAATATCCTATCCTAACTAAATATCCAGGCTCATGCAGGAAATCCAATGGTGATATGTAGCATTCATAAGGCTGCTGTAACAAATGTGATGACTTTTGACAATCAGTATAATACACGGAAACCATATTTGTGATGCAAATCCTGACCTACATGTATATATGCATCTTACTAAGTACTTAGACTTCAGAGATATTCTTAAAGATATACCATCGTTTCTAGCTTATTGTTTATTTCAACCAAATTCAACTTTTTCCAAATGTCCTTACACAATACCTTGTCCAGAACCTAACGTTTGTATTATATTTAGATGAACAAAGTCTTTGCTAGTGAAAGTGGCTACAACAGTGCAAGACTGGTCAATGTCAGGTATGCAATTTGTTTCAGATTGATTAGTTCCTGCTATAGCATTTGATCGTCATTTTCTGATGTACGTTTTACGTTTCTTGTGTCTCTTCCAAGGTGTGGAAGTGTTGTTGTTGATCTGGCGATAAAGTTCAGTTCCACTGTTGCAGAAAGCATGGTACTTTCTTTACTTCGAGATGCTGCAAAGAATGGAATGTTGGGAGATTTTAATGTGAGTGCTTCATCCGTAGTAGGGACACGACCTATCACTGAACGAACAACACCAGCACCCACAGTAACACCTACCAGCTCATCTGGCAGTAAGTTTTTCATTGTATTTTACTGAAGGTAGACTTATGACTTTAAATCTTTCACCAAACTAACGTTTATCTCGGAAAGTAATTGACCCATCAAAGTTACAACCAATTATTTTATTTATTGGACGAGGTCGTAATTTATCAGTGGTGGCGAGCAATCGATTTCTGTATTTGTCATTGTCGAAGACAGATGCAAATAATTCATCTGCGAGACTGACAAATCACACCATTTCGTGTCAACCGGTTTGTTATTCGATTATTGAGGTTGTTTTTCACAATTTTTCTGTGTACTTATAAGATGTGACGAAAAGCGCGTGATACCTTTGTTAGGTATCAATCTGTCTTCGCAGACTGAGGTCGATTGTTCTGGCTTGGTACATGGTAATGCGCATGAGCAGAGTATTATTTGTAGGTATCAATTATTTTCTGAAAGGAAACAACATTTACACAGCGATTTCTTAAATGCAGACTGTAATGTCTCACTCACTTGGGAAAGAGTAGGTCAAATGGTATTACCAAAGAAGTACTATACAAGAATCTATGAAGAACTGTTGTGACCATGCCCGGTCAAACGGACACGACAACCTCTCAACATTTCAAGAACAAAATAAATGTTGTAACGATGTTGAGACAAAGTTTAAATGAATTCAAACTCGTCTCAACATGTCACAACACCTCACAACGTTGTTGTAAGGGGTGGTCAAACGGTCTCAACATCGGCTCTCAACAAATGTTATGACAAATGTTGGGCCGTTTGATCGGGGCTTTATAGCCCACTGATTGGCATAAAGACATTTTCTATAAATCTTTAGAAACAGAAAATACATTTCTCTGAGTAATGTTCTGAAATAAACAAAAATATTTTTGTCCATGTATGTTGAAACAATCGCGAAAGTTAGGAAAACTCGAGACAGCTATCGTCACCAAACAGGTTAATAACAAAGTTATGAAGAATGCGGGTCTCTTATCAGTTCTTGTTAAACGTTCCATAACAAAGAACATGTTTCCATCGAAGCCTCAGGAGTGGTGTCTTCGAGTTCGTCATGAATGTTATTCCTCAATGCCGCGGTAATAGTAGAAAAGCAACCGTTACGACCTGTGTTTACATGGAAGGAGGCACGTTTATGTATAGTAACGATTTTCATTTTTTCTTCATAGCTGCTGAAGAATACAAATGCTCATGTAATGACGTCATGTTGGCAGCGATAATTGGAGTTCTTGTGTTTATAATCATTGTTCTCATTATTTACATCGTTTGGTTGCATAGGAAAGGTAAATAATATTATCACTCTTTAGACGTGTTTTTGGATCTGCTGCTATAAGTTAATACTGTCTTTAATTTGAATCTTGATCATGTTATTTTTTGTTTCTCAGGAACTACAAGAGAACAGAGGTATGTTTTATCTGTCCTGGGGGTCTGGGGATGAGATTTAAACTTCATGATGCTAAAATCCTACAGAGGTTCTTATCAAGATTTTTTAGTGTATAGTGGAAATGATTATTCATTTTATTCTTGATGATGACCAAATATAACTACCAATTGTATTTTTTTTTACAGTAAAATCTTGGAAATTGATAGAAATGTATGCGACATCTCATTGTTATTTTCCATTATTTTCAGACCATACGAAGACAAAATAGATGACGTGAGTCTATTTATTTAATGTATTTGTTGATAAAAGCAAGTAAATAATTAATATTGTTCAAATAGCATGGAGACAAATCACAAAATGGAGATTATATTTATATATTTAGAAAATATTTTATGATGGTACATCAATTTCATGTGGTATTATTTCCATTCCAACAACGTTAACTGAAATAGGTGTATACGATATATTTCACAGTTAGGATATCGATGCGTCGCGTTTGATTACGAGTCAGTGCATTGCTTCAGTGCTAAATGAGCCAAAAGATATATGCCGGAAACGCACACACGATCTTCGGACAACATTTGTAAAATCATCGGAAGTCTTCGAAAAATGATCGGAAATCTTCGGAAAAACGTCAACAACTTCGTTGTTTGCATTGTATGTTTTATTCAAATCTACATCTCACGAGTTTGCTGGGCCTATTCGTCAGATATCGAGTTGAACATTTGAATATCTACGGTCAGCCATGTATTATTCTATATTTATCTTGCATTGTTTTATCAGAATGAACTGGCACTGAGGGATCTTGAACCAAGTAATCCCACCCAGCCTCGCTCAGAATACAAGGACCTAAATGAAGCAACAGTAGACAAATCCACACCACAAAGTGCTGCTCAAGGCGCTGATTACGCGCCTCTTCATACATTAACTCGTTCTTGGGAAGTTTTAAGGCAACACGTGACTATAGAAAAGATCATTGGTAAAGGCGCTTTTGGACAGGTTGCCAAGGGAACGGCAGAGATTCGCAGCAGACCTGGAAAGACTACTATTGCTATTAAAATGCTCAAATGTAAGGCTTTGTTTTATTTGGAACGGAAAGTTAAAATTATTATGCTATAAACAGTAAAGCTATACAAGTACGGTATGTTTAATTTGTAGCTAACATAAATTATTTACCTGATTAACGTTTTGTGAATTTTCAGTGAATTCTACAGAATCAGACAAGAGAGACTTGCTGAAAGAACTTGAAACGATGAAGCTGCTCAAGCCACACCCTCACGTCATTAAACTTTTGGGATGTGTTACAGAATCTGGTAAACTATTAAGTCAAATTCATATATGAGAAATTGATGATTGTTGCAAAGGATTTGGCACACCAAGATGATGGAAATGCTATAGTTTTATATGCACCTAGTACTTATCGAACCAATCACAGCACGAGTTCGAAAAACAATCTAAGACTAAACAACTCTGAAAGAAGCAGCAAACCTTGTTTTTCCCAAAATGGCCCTTTTTAACATTTGATTAAATTAGCCGTGGAAACTGAAAGGACCTGCTCATGTGCTCTTGTCACGTGAGCTCATAGGTCACCCTATCTTGCACGTTACCTTCCTAAGTGTAACTTTATGAACATATAGAAAGTGTTTCTATGAGCGACTTGCTAAAGAAAATAGAAAAACAGGTTTAAGTTGGTATTCTTCATAGTTATCATTGAGTGCTCAGTTTTCCTTTTCCAGAGCCACTGTTGGTGTTGATCGAGTATGTGCCTTTTGGTGACCTGCTGGGTTACCTGAGAAAGAGCCGTGGATTAAACGACACTTATTACAAAGACCCGGATATCAAACCACAATCAAGTCTGACGTCACAACAGCTGATGAAGTTTGCTTGGCAAATCGCTGATGGCATGAGTTACCTGTCGTCAAAATCTGTAAGATAAATTACTAGTAATTAAGTTTTGTTTTACTAGAAATTAAAATTAAAAAGTATATTAATTGAATTATCTAGTGAGTTGATTAAAATATATCGAAAATATTAAGCAGTGATGTACTACATCATAGGACTTCTAATGTAGTGTTACACAGTTTTAAAACCTTGAAAAAGTACATGTAGCATTCTTAGTTATCCTTGGTTGTTACAAAGATGACACATTAGTTAGTTTCACTAGGAAGTTTGGTTTATAACAGAATGTGTTTACTTATGAATAGGGACAAATGGATAGTTACTGAGGAGGCAGTGTGGCGAGGGCGTTGGGTTCAACTCTTTCACCGTCATCATTAACTGCATTTGTAACACTTATGGAGCAGGAGTATAAATAAGAACCAGAAAAATATTGGTGCAACCTAACAAATTGCCGGGAGTAACCTGGGATAGACTAGCATCCCATTCAGGGGAACAGAAGCGGAAGTTTAAAAGAGCTGACACCGATAAGTCGTTTGAAAATTGTTTTCTCGGTTACTAGCACTGGATCTCACTGCTAGACATTCCTCCATTCTAAAATGAACCTTATTTTTCAGATTTCACTGATAAGTATTCCGTTTTGTTATAGATCATCCACCGAGACCTTGCTGCTAGGAATGTGTTGGTTGGGGAAAGAGAAGTTTGCAAAGTAACAGACTTTGGAATGGCCAGAGATGTGCAGCAGGAAAACATTTATGAGAGAAAAACAAAGGTAACTGATAAACCGCAACCAAGTCATTGTCAAGATTAATAAATAACTCGGGTGTTGTTATCGCCATTAATTGCGCGTTTTCCTTTCCTTGTTTTGAAACCTCTCAAGGTTATAAAAAAAAAAATTGAAATGTTTAGGAACCCTTGCATTGAAACCCGAGCTAAAACGTAATTGGCTCGTAAAATTCTTTAACCTTCAGGGCCGTCTTCCAGTTAAGTGGACCGCTTATGAAGCGCTGTTGTATGGAACTTATACCACCAAAAGTGACATGTAAGTATATCCATACGACTTGTAATGATGTCTGTCACCCACTTGTTTCATAAGAAACGTGAAAAACTAATCAGACCAAAAAAAGTATGTTTGAATTGCGAAACAGAAAATTTAACACGGAAATAATACGCGAAAGCCGGAATTCGAAGATGCTTGCAGTCTTGATAGTCTGTTATCTTGAGAATTGATGTTGACATTTCAAAAATCTAACTGAGTAGGAGCGAAATCCGCCCCGAAGAACTTTAAACATTCATAGCTATTTTTAATATTTAGCAAATTAAAGCCGCAAAACTTTCTGACTTTACTTGACATATATCTGAGAACAATTTGGTATAACTGGTCATTGTCCACGGAACCATATCTTCAGTTGACTGGCATGTTTTTCCAAATTTAGAATTTTACTGTTTTAAAGTGAATTGATACCATTGTGGTATACCTCTTCCTCTTTTTATAACTGTACACTTTCAGATCATTTCAGCATTATTTTATTGGTTTTTATTGCTTTTGAGTCATTTTTGCTGGTTTTCTGAAAAAAATAGGAAATCCAAGATGGCAGCTGTTTGAAAATAATGACGTAATTCCCGCTTCATATGACGTCGTTATCGTGTAATGCATACCTAAAACAAAATATTTTGGGACGTATATACACCCTCCAAGTTTCTTGTTGACATATAACTC
Source organism: Desmophyllum pertusum (assembly GCA_029204205.1). NCBI lineage: Eukaryota > Metazoa > Cnidaria > Anthozoa > Scleractinia > Caryophylliidae > Desmophyllum > Desmophyllum pertusum. Next base: position 21,510 of record MU827812.1, read on the forward strand.
TTGGAGTTACGGTAGAATCCCCTTGAATAGGGTAAAGATACTTGGATTTCCTTCTATAATTCTTATAAATTTTCTTTTTGCTGCTAAAAGTTTCAACATCTACATACAACTAATGCACTTTTCTGTGATTCTACTGCTTATTAATTATTCATTTAATTTCTTTGCAGATGGAGTTTTGGGGTTGTCCTTTACGAGATCTTCACAATAGGTAACATCACGAAAAAAGAAACAATAACGGGGAAAAGATAACTCAGTGATGACACCCGTATGTGCCAATGATGCAATGTGAAATCCTTATCCCTGCTTTAGAAATAGAGAAAGTTTTTGTTGTTTGTTACGGTGACAGGAATGGATTCGGATGTTTGTAAGAAGGAGAAAGTCGTACTGGCTACACGAGTGTTTATACCACAGCCGCTTCGAGCTTCAAGTTCTTCCAAACTTTCAGTGTTTTCATAGTTTTTTCTTTCTTTAATGAAATAAACGCTTTAAATAATTTTTCTATATAATATTTCCACAGAGTTACGGTGAATATCTGTCACCCACAGCACTCGGGTATCTTGTTCTCCTAGATACAATTCATTATGTCCAGAATCCAGCTGGTACAACTTATATGTCGTCAAACGAGTTTAAGCATCCACGTGCTTGTACTGATAACTTCACGAAGCTCTTTCTCTCTTTCTTTCAGGTGGTTCTCCATATCCACGGATGGATGGCAAGAAGATTGCAAACTTACTTCAGCAGGGATACAGAATGCCTAAACCACAACACGTGGATGATGACTTGTAAGTTATGTTTTACCTTTGAAATTCAAAGTATCCATATGCGTTTGTTTTTCTCCGAGTCTGTCATGTAATTGTTGTTTTGATACCTCATCATCTGTTTATGTAACGGAATCAAACGAGCACATCACAGATCGACTATATATTGACATCCATCACGTGCACTATTTACTGTAACCGTCACCGGTCATCTTTTATAATTGGTATTATCACAGCAAAAAATAACTCAGGGGCACCCAACGGATCGTTTCGGTGAAATATCTGTTCAGAAGGCCTATAATCGCCTCAGATATTCGGTTAGGGAAATGTCATCTCGAACTTTCTTAATAACGGGAAAGTTAATACCTTTTGTTTTCGGAGAGATAAAAATGTCGTTTTGGGTACAAAAACAGGTCAGCTAGGATTTTCGGAAAGGCAAAAGCAGCTCATAAATTCGGGTAATAAGATTTCAATCCCTAAAATTTTCTGATGTTTGAAAGTTCAGCTAACGTATCGGAACAGATACATTTTTCTTAGCGTTTAAAAATAAGCTATTAAACTGCACAAAAAGCACAATTATAACGTAAAAACGACGTTCCGACACCTACAGGAACATTTTGTCGTTGGGTGCCCCTAATAACTTTTCGTCAGTAATTCAAACACAAATGATTGGTATTTTAAACCACATCTGCCGAGTAACAACAAAATTCATAGTAACGAACAACTACTTCATTTGAGAACGTTGTTTTTCAGGTATCAAATAATGATGAACTGCTGGCAAAATGACCCGGATGCAAGACCAACATTCACTGTTTTGAAAAATCAGCTGAAAGATATGGAAAACCAACACAAGGTGAGATTTGTCACGAGCACATAATTAACAATTATTAACTTTTTCCTTACACGAGCTCATACTAACATTTTCTAAATTTAAATTACACATTATGGAACTTTGATCAAATAATTAACGCGCGCTTTGATTGGTCGTGCAGCCATTTTACACGACGCTCAGTGTAAACGCGGTTATGACGTATCATTGCATTTTGTCGGCTTTAGTTTATAAATAGATGTTATTGAACTAGCGTGAGGTCCGTATTGGGAAAATATTGGTCGAGTTCTTTTTTGCAAGTTTATGGACCGAGCCGAAGGCGAGGTCCATAAACTTGCAAAAAAAGAACGAGACCAATATTTCCCAATACGGACCGAACAAGCTAGTTCAATAAAGTTTTTATTATAATGGCTTTTTTTAAAAATTGCTGATAAATTAATGCAACCATTCTCGGCTTACGCGCGCGCCAAAGCTAAGAATATTCTTGCATTTTTCAGGCCGCTTTGCGAAAAGTTTAACCAAAATTGTCCGCCAGACATGAGGAAAAATATTTCTACTTAATAGAAAACAGTTTTCGTTTGTTCAATGTTTCACAAAAGGAATTTGGCGAAATGAGTTCGTGAGCGGTCCATCTTAGCGGTCCGTATTGCAAAATTCGGACCGCTCAGGGAACCAATCAGAATGTTCCTTTTCATCGTGGACCAGTTTGCCATATAATAAAAAGAAATATTAAACGGCCGCTTCTAGTTTACATAGCCTGATGTTACGGAGAATTGTGAACTACTTAATATGTAAACTCCAAACTTTCTCTCGTGTTTGTATCAGGATATATAAACCCAAGCTCCATTCTCTATTTCTTAAATAAATTATAATTGAAACAAAAATATATTTTTCTTTTTTTTTAGCTAAATTTCAACAAATTTATTTCTTCAAAGATTAAAAACAAATGTTGCTAAAAAAATTCAGATGTGCCTAAATTTAATTTTCCAAACTTAGAAATGTAATCCTTCGGGAAATGTTACTTCGAATTAAACTAATTATTGACTTCAGGAAGTCTGTCCAATGGTCGGTAGACCGTCATAGCGCTTTCTAACCACATACTGAACAGAGTTGTGTCATTTTAAAAGTGGTGCCACCACCAATTTGAAGACGGTTTCCTATTCAATCTTGAATTACTATTTTTGATGCCGCATAGTTTTGACCATAAACCAACATGTCCTATTTCAACTCGAGCAAAATCTCGTTCCCAGAGGCCACGGTGAGCACTACCGCGGGATCTGGGGACGAGCTTGTTTCTACTCTTAACGGCATTACATTATACTTTTTTAGATAATGCACAAGTCGCACGCGTGTTGGGTAGAACATCTGGAATCGCTGAATTCTATAACATGTCTCGCCTTTTGTTGCGTAACATGGTTTCAGCTTTTGACAACTGTAGATAAAGTTTAACGTTAATTTTTAATGTTTGTTTTCCTCTGCAGAGGCTGATCAACATGGAAATGTACGACAAACAGTTATATGCAAACGTCGAGGACTTGGTTGTGTAAACGAGCAAAAGTACCATCAATGTTCAAGCCAATATATATTAATTTTGCTATATTCGCTTTCATAATGTAGAACTTCGGGCCCGTCCACAAACCAGAGAGATAGTTGTAGGGTAATGAGGATAATTTTAATAGCTTTAAATGTTTATTGAAAACACATTTTTTTAGGCTTGCTTTTAATTCGTGATGTTTCTTAGTTCTTACATATTTATGTAAGAAGATTGACTTTAGCTTTTAATAATGCAGCATTTTAGCTTTACTCAGATTATATTTTTATTTTTTAATATTGTAATGCGCTTTTGATCATATTCACATGGAATTTGCGCATTATAAATACGAATATTATTATTTAATATTATTGTCGACAACTAAAATGACTCTACAAAATATTAGTGCTCGATAGGGCTTTTCTAAGATCATCTTCCCAGCAACTCTTGGCAACTCCAAAAGCTAGACTCAAAACATACGGAGAAAGAGCCTTTGCTGTGGCAGCACCAAGACTATGGAACACTATTCCGTTTGACATAAGGCCTAGTGATTCCATTGACATTTTAAAAGAAATTTAAAAACGTACCTTTTTAAAGTAGCTTTTTAAACGTTTTTCTTTTAATTTTTAACTAATGTATTTTTACACCTATTTTTACTCCTTTTTATTGTTTGTTTTTATCTTTTTAATGTTTTTTATTGTAAAGCGCCATGAGCAAGTAGTGGATTTGGCGCTATAAAAATGTTATTGTTATTATTGTTGTTATTCTACACACTTGAGGCCAAAATTATCGATAACTTGTATTTTTATGCAAAAGCTTGATAACTAGAGTTCCTGCCCATGCCAATGCGATGCACGTTTGGACAAGATGGCGGACGCGGAAGGATCATCGAAAGGCACAACAGAAAAAACGCTTTTCGGAAAAGTAAAAAAGCGCCATGTTTGTTTCTACGGAAACGAAACTGCTGCCAAGGAACACTGATAATAGAGAACTTTTAAAAGGAAACCACGACGGCAAATGTACCAAAACGTGTAACATGCACGGGCACAGAGCTATTGTACTGCTCATTAAACCTTTTGATTAGCGAGAATGTTGCTAAACAAAAGGTTTATTAAATGAGCAGTACAATAGCTCCAGGTGTAGCTCAGCACGTGCCTCTGCAAAAATAATTTAATTATATTATTCTTATATCTTAAGTTTAACATTATCAGAATTTATCATACATGTATGTTCTTGAAGTATACATAATATAATTTTCTGGATTTTCTTTTTATTTTATCTTCTTTTTTTCCCTTATTTTATAGTAATACCATGTTGGGTATATATTGGGATACCAAATAAAGTTGTTGTTGTTGTATTTTACTTGACTGAAGCTGCTGCAGATACGCGCACTCTGACTTGTCAGTAGCTCTTGACTATTAAACCATGCATTTCTATGGTTTATCGGTTCAATAAAACACTCCAAAAGCCTGTACATCTCCCTCTTTAGCTCATGATTTATAACCTCTTCTGCAGATTTCTCCTATTTCCTTACTTCACCGATGAAGGGGGTAAACAGGTAGGAGACCTCTACGCGCAGGCTAACATATTGAACAAATAAACCATATAAATAAAGTTTGGATTGCTTGTGATTTTCAACAAAGAAAGGAACAAAATATAGCCACTGTATTGTTTACTGTATTTTGCGTCCTGTTACAGTATCAATGTAAACCTGGTAACTTTAAACGACACAGTAAACAATAGGGCCCGGTTGTTCGAAGGGTGGATAACGCTATCCACCGGATAAATCACTATCCAGTGGATAGCGTAGTTTGTTTTGTTAACACTTATCCACTGGATAGTGATTTATCCGGTGGATAGCGTTATCCACCCTTCGAACAACCCGGCCCAGAGGAAAAGGAAATACAATTGTAATTTATTACTTGTACACATTATTTGTTACAATATCATCCAGAGGCTGTTAGAGTAAGATTTTTTTAATCTTATGTGAACTGGGCCACAGTTTTGAAGTGATGATCTGCACTAGTTTTACAAAATACTTGAGATGCTGGTTAGCAACATATCCTCTATCCCACTCTAATAATAATCGTTGGAATGCTAATAGAAGTTGGGACTAGCATGTGTCCATTACACAATACAACAGAATTAGAAACTGCATATATGGCATTATGATATCATCTCAGTGAATGCCCACTCGTTGATAAACACAACATGAACGTAATGTACATAATAAATATTTACCATGACATTCAGATTGGCATAATCTGCCAGAACACCCTATTTTAGCAATAAGGCTCTTATGACTGTTTACAAAAGTTTGCACAACTATAAAAATGATAACATGATTGCTGTAGCAATGTATCTCAGCACAGGTATTCTAAACTGTTATTCATAACTCCATAGCCAGCAGCTTCTCTTCTGCTAATTAACAAACGTATGTATGTTATGTAGCAGACCATATACCACGCTCAGATTGGACTGATCAACCACCTCTGGACACACCACAACCAATCTGATTTAACGAACCTCTATCAATGCCATGGAGAACAAGCACAAATGCCTGTATCTGGCACGTAGCAGACCATTCTATACTCAGATTGGACTTATCAACCACATCTGTACAACCCCAAACCAATCTTAATCTATAAGCCTCCAGCTGATGCCATGAATTAATGAACAAGCACATTTGTTTATGTCTGACATATAGCAGACCATTCTATACTCAGATTGGACTTATCAACCACATCTGTACAACCCCAAACCAATCTGAATCTATAAGCCTCCAGCTGATGCCATAAATTAATGAACAAGCACACTTGTTTATGTCTGACATATTGCAGACCATTCTATACTCAGATTGGACTGATCAACCACATCTGTACAACCCCAAACCAATCTGAATGTATAAGCCTCCAGCTGATGCAATGAATTAATGAACAAGCACACTTGTTTATGTCTGACATATAGCAGACCATTCTATACTCAGATTGGACTGATCAACCACATCTGTACATACCAAAACCAATCTGAATCTACAAACATCTAGCTGATGCCATGATGAAGTATCTGACATGTAGCAGACCATTAGTGATTCTATTCTCAGATTGGACTGATCAATCACATCTGAACAGTCACTTAACCCGATATGAACCTACAAACCTTGAGCTGATGCCATGAAACCAACACATGTATGACATGTGTCTGATACTTAGCACAGCATGACATACTCAGATTAGAAAGATCAACCAGCTTGGACACACCAAAATCAATATGTATGTACAAATTTTCTAGTTGATGCTATGGTGAGGGAGCACACATGTATACATCTGGCATGCAATGGACTATTCTATAATCAGATTGGACTGATTAGTCACCTCTGAGCACACCAAAACCAATCTGTTTCCATAAACATCCAGCTGATGCCATGGTGAATAAGCGCACATGCATGCATCTGGCAGAAATTAACATCCCATTCCACACTCAGATTAGGCAGATCAACCAACCTGGACACACCCAAATCAATCTGTATCTACAAATTGCAGTACACTATTCCATGCTCAGATTGGACTGCTTTGTCACTCTGAGAATACCAAAACCAATCTGTTTCTATAAACTTCCAGCTGATGCCATGGCAAACAAGCACATATGCATGTATCTGACAGAAATTAACATTCCATTCCATACTCAGATTAGGCAGATAAGCCATCCTGAACATACCCAAATCAATCTGTACAAATGTATGTACCAATTGCAGTAGACTATTCCATGCTCACATTGGACTGATTAGTCACCTCTGAACACACCAAAACCAATCTATATCTATAAACCTTCAGCTGATTCCATGGTGAACAAGCACACAACATTTAGCATTGCATTCCATATTCAGATTGGACTCAAATTATTCACCTCTGAGCACACCTAAACCAACTTGTATTTATAAACTTCCAGCTAATGCCATGGCAAACAAGCACATATGCATGTATCTGACAGAAATTAACATTCCATTCCATACTCAGATTAGGCAGATCAACCATCCTGGATATACCCGAATCAAAATGTATCTACAAAATTACAAATTGAAGTAGACTATTCCTTGCTCAGATTGGACTGCTTTGTCACCTCTGAGCACACCAAAACCAATATGTATATATCTATAAACCTTCAGCTGATTCTATGGTGAACAAGCACACAACATTTAGCATTGCATTCCATATTCAGGTTGGACCCAGATTAGTCACCTCTGAGCACACCAAAACCAATCTGTATTTACAAAATTTCAGCTAATGCCATGGTGAACAAGCACACATGCGTCTGACAGAAATTAGCGTTCCATGCCATACTCAGATTGGACTGATCTCCAGCTTGAGGTTTTTAGATTCAAATTGACTTTGTGGTTGACATGATGATGAACAAGCACACCTGCAGGTGAAGTTTTAGATTCGTTCAGTTGAAATTTGATGATCCCTCTTCACTATCCTCTGAAATAATTCTACATTTTCGTACCTGACTTTTCACCCACTCTGTAAATTGAAATTCTGACTCATCACTAAGCAGTGACATGGGACCAGTCCTTCCTGTTTTGTATATCCATTCATCCCAATTTTCATTTTCCCAATTTACGGTTGATGTATCTTCAGTTTCCTGATGTCTTCTACATAATTTTGCCTGATTCTCGGCCCACTCTGAGAAATCAAAATGGGAATCGGAATGATTGTTTAACATTTCTGTATTATTTCTTCCTCTTGGTTCCAGTTTTGGTTTATTATTTTGTTCACCAGAATTGCATGACTGGTGAAGCACCATGTCTGGACTGTCTGTTCCCTTCTGTATCCTGCGGCAAACTTCAACTTGTTGCTTTGCCCATTGTGTAAACTGAAAAGGTGGTGTCTCTGAAAACTCTACTCCCACATTACTATGACCTGATGATAAACCTGACTCTTCTTCAACATTTGTCAAACTGCTTCTATCTGCACAAGGACTACCTTCAATGAAATGTTCATCTTGAATTTCTCTGCACTTTGCAATTTGATCTTTTTTCCACTGAGAAAAATGAAATGACTGGCTTGGTTCATCTTCTGCCGAGAGGAACTCATTTCTAACTGTCCTCCTGCTTTCTGTCAAACTGGATCCAATTTTGGAAGGCCGCAATTTCTTATTTGGTGGAGTCAAAGTGTGCGTATCCATGGAATCCCTCCTTTTATCTGGTTCCAACTCTAATTGGTGTAAATTATTTTCCATACATTCATCAGAGCTGTGAAAAGAATCACCCAAGTCTGATATTCTGCTAATGTTAAAGTCTGTGGTTTCACTGATTTCTTTTTCCTGACTGTGAACAGGCAGTTTGTTTGTCTGTATTGTCTCTATGCCATATTCTGTTTAATAGAATAAAATATAGAATGCTTAAAATTGCTGTCAGTGAAAAAATAATATGTATACAGTGAACTCTCTCTAATGCGGACACCTTCAGAACCTGCCCTAGCTGTCCGCCTTAGAGAGGTGAGGTGTCTACCTTAAAGAGAGTTTAGTTGCAGACAAACAAGTTAAATTCAGCCGGCACAAGCCACACACTAGGTGGCATGTCGCAGCAACAATTCCCTCCATGTGACATGCCCGTTTTAATGAAAAATCCTTGTTGCCACGACAGGTTGCACAAATTCAAACTGGTTTGAATTTGTGCGTCAGGTCGCAGCAACAAATTGAAATGACACAAAGTGAAAATTTTTCACTGCTACGATGCAGTGCACAGTAGGCGACATGTCGCAGAGACCTGTCACCAAGTGTGTCCTGGCCTATATAGAGGTGTCCGCCTTATAGTGGTGTCTGCTTTGAGAGAGTTGACAAGGTTTCTGTCAGGTCCAGGCCTGCTGTGAAACCCGTTGGGGGTTGGGGAGAGTTCTGTATAAAAGCTTGTCATAAATTTATGGAAAACACCCTAAAAGGGGGTGGGGGATGCATGGCTGAAGTTCATTTTTACCCCTAAAAGGTACCAACTACCGATGTAGTCTCTTTTATTAATGAGTGATACGTGAGCAATACGTTACATTGGTCAGCCAAGACCATGTGATGTCCCAGGGGGAAAACAGCATTATTCAATATCAATTTCAATTCTCTTTATGGCCTTCTGTGCTACGAATATATACTAACGTAGCACAATGAGGATTAAGTTTAGTAACTAAAATAATAATATGAGAAAAAATGAGAGAAAATATGAGAAAGATGTTTTATTAGTCAGTGATGCAAGCTACTCCTAAAAAAAGCAAACCTCTTATGCACCATACATTTTAATTTACTCTTAGAATATTGTTTGTCTTCATTATAAACAGATTCGTTATATCAGGGTTCCACTGTACCACTTAGGATACATTTTCAAAGTTAGCCACAAATAAACAGGAAGTAGTTGTTGAGAATTAAAATCGTACTCCTGCTTTTCAAGGTCCTGCAAGTCACATATCTAGTTTGAATCTAGACCAATCAAAGGGGCTGTTTTGACAGTTTACATGGAGGGAGGGTAACCAGCTTAGTCAGATTTCTTCAGGGTAGCCATCGAAGGAAGGGCAAGGAAATCTCTACCATGGTGAGTGGGGTGGGGGAGCAGATTGGTTGATTCTGCCATCCATGCATAGCTGCAGTCGGTACGCTGAGCAAGTGAAAAGGCCCCTTTAGGGACCAACCATTTATTACGTCCCAGGGGGGGGGGGGGGGGGGGGGTTTAGGTTTTGGCGGAAGGTAAAATTTAGAAGTTGCACATTTTTGGGGGAGGGGTGGGGGGTATTTTTTACCTTCTTGAAGAAATAGGACGTTCAATTTTGAAACGACGTAATAACAAAGGCCTACCTACGGGCAACCTGATTAAATCAGCAATAATGAAATAAGCTTAACTTATGGCTACATTGTCACGTGTTAGCTCTCCTTACCTGAGGAAGAACTAGAATCGTCCCGATGTCTTTTCAGTGGTATTTTGATTCGTTTTTCCTCTGAAGTAACTGTCGTATCGTTCGTGGAGCCACTCGGACGTGCTTCTGCCTTGAAGAACATGTCAAGTTTAGACTGCTTTGCATTTTGTAACTTCTTTCTTGCTCTTGGAGAGAGAGGTGAACATGAGACTTGAACATTGACGCCGCCATTTTCCCCTCGGTTAGATCTGGTGGCAAAATTTAATAAACCTTTCTTCTTCTTCTTTGTTGTTGCATCTGGTAACGGAGCTAGTTGAGTTGTTGTTCTTTTTGAGGAAAGCCACTGGCCGCAGCCTTCTGCACGGTTCGACATTAATATTTTTTTTTAAACAAAAACGTCCTAAATTCGGAAACGAACACAACGATTCAAAATGGCGCGCCAATTTATGCAGCCTCGCTTTCATTCGGCTATTATTTTGAGCAGGGTACCCCAGAAGAAGAACGTATTTTGAAAAAGGGTGATTTAATTACTATCTGTGTTCAAAAATTGTTCCTAGTTCCTTGAAATTAATAATGAAGTTAACATATTGAATTTTTATAGAATGAAGATTTCAAAATGAATATTGGAATATCAATTTAATATCACGACAATATGTTCCGCAGGAGGACCCACCACGTAAGTTCATGTTTCGGTGTTGTTCGACTTTGCAATGGATGGTGAAGTTTGACCTTTAGATTATACTTCAGAGAGATCCCAGGATGGCTACAGCAAGGGACGAAACGAAACGTCGTTCCCAAGTGAACATCATAGCAGTTGATGTCGGTACTACTACGATAGCTTGTCATCATTTTGATAGTTCAGGAATCTCTCTATATCACACAACAAGGAAGGTAAGATCTCTGTAAGCTTATAGAGTCATACGATCGTCGGTTACTTTATAAACTAGTTCCATAATTTCCAATCATGTAGTAGAAAGCTCTTCTTGCAGCGATTATTGATCGACATTTTGTCATTTAGCTGTTGATATTTAAGCTTATTTGTATGATTTTCTAGAATGGAAGTCTTGCCGGAAACTTCTGTAGATAAGCTCCAGGCGTAGTCAATCGATAAACCGATAATCGATATCAATCGATAACAATCGATAACAATCGAAGATTGATATCGATTCCGATATCAATCGATAGAAATCGATAAAGAAAAAAAGTTGTGAGTTCGATTGATATCGATTTCCGATAGAAATCGATAACGATTAATTTATCGATTGTTATCGATTATTATCGATTGTTATCGAAAATGATTTTTGTCATTTTACAAGTTAATCATTGACACAATGTTGTCTGTATGGTTTTATTGAGTCATTCAATCATCATAGCACCAACAAAATACTATAGGAACAAAAACAATAACAGGAACAATTTGGCCTTTTTATCGATCTTCAGCGCAGTTCATAATACCGGAAGAAGAAGTTGCGGTGTGCAAAGTAGCGGCATGCAACCCTCTAGTGTCGTTATAGCAACGCCATAAAGATGAAGCAGAATAAACAACAAAATCAGTGTTTTTGTGATTTCAATTAGTCGCATTAAAAAAGAAACGTAAGAATAAATCACTGAGAGTAAGCAAGAAATAACAAGAACCCCTGAAGGGATAGCCTGCGAGCAAGCTCTCTGGGGTTTTTGGGGGGTGGGGAGGCGGGAAAGTGAAAGAGAGCTTGCACTGATGTCTCAGAGTTTTGAATATCTGCGCTCAAAAAATCGACGCGAAATGCTGATTGGTGGAAATTAATTAATTGATGACGTCTTCTTAGCAAACATGACGCTTTTAGTGTTTATCACTCATGCAGAAAAATTAGTTCAGGTATTTTTGGAAGTAAACTTCGAAGGGGCACGTACTAAATAGTTTTTTCTGTTCAGCGCTTTGAAAATGCTTTCCAAAGAGACCTCTCTCGAGTCAACTGATGGTACGGTAGTTCCGGAGAAACAGCAAATTTCGTAGCATACTTGGAAATACAACACACTGGCTTTTATAATTAAATATGCAAAATCTTGCAACATAAATTTCAGAGCGGAATTTCTAACAAACGGGGAACAAATATTGTAGCTGTCCTGCGCTTTGAAACCCCTATCGATAGAGATGTTTTTCGATTCGATCCGTTTAGTACTTTTCAAGAAACGACTTTCGAGCGTGTGAGATCGAATACCAGGCATTGCGTTACGAAGAAAATTGAGACGACCACGAAGTTTCAATTGACCAAATTATGACAGCTTAAACAGCTGGAAACGACGGGGGTTTTGAGGGGCGGCATTCAAAATTCTGAGCCATAAGTGCAAGCTCTCTTTCCCCCGCTCTTTCTCTTTTCCCCCCAAAAACACCAAGAGAGCTTGCTCGCAGGCTACTGAAGGGATTACAAGTGGCCGATTTCCGGGGGGGGACTCCCTTATTTTCGCTATATAGGAACGTGCAGCTGGACAGGGTATGGTTTTGAGCATTTTGGTCTGGAACAGGGTATACCAAAAGGCATTTTTGGGTATCAGGGTATCAGTTTCCCAGGAGTTGGCACGAAGATCGGTAATTGATACTCTGGCATAGGGTAGATGAAGTAGTCAGACGAAAGGAAACGCGTAGGAGTGTTAAAAAAGCTTTACAACTACAACTCGCAGTGCTGCTTAGTAGTTTAGCCTTTTGGGTTAGAAAGAAAATCATTAAGAATCGTCCGTATCTTTTTTCAACATTTAGGGCCTGTTTACATGGAGGGAGGGTGACCCTCCCTCCATGTAAACAGGCCCTTAGTCTGGAACAGGTTCGCAAAATTAGGGTTGTTATAGCCCAGCGGCACACCCCCACCCAAATTTTTTGGGAGAACCCCCCCGGGCCAATTTCACCTTGAGGGGAGAAAGAACAATGCACCCCTCCACCCCCTCGGTCAGTTTACTCTGAGGTTCTCCCGCCAAATCTAAGAGTCAACTTCGAACCTGCGTGACGAAAAACGTGACTGGGTGATGCAATATTTTGGCTAGCGTAAGTTTGAGCTTAGGTCAAGTTTACTGTGTAGAAAATTTTAGCTAATGTCAATTGCATCAATCATAATCAACAAGGGCACAGATGTGTTTTCGCTCAACGTGAAAATAAATTGTGAATGACATATATGCTGTGCAATTGTGTAAGAAAAACTGTTATGTTTTTGGGACCGAGTTTTATCGTTCGTTTAATGAGGTGCATGTATTAAACAGAACAGAAATTATCTAGTGGCTATTTATTTGCATGTCTCCTGGCTACGTTTACAATGTAATGGGAAAACCCCTCACAATGCAATGCAATGTCAACTGGGGAAAGTGCAGTGAAAAAAACAAGTAGTCACGCCAGTCTCGCTAAAGTCCGCAGTTTGCGTGAAACCGGAAGCCGATTCCCCGCTGGGATCGAATAACGCGCAAAGGTCACACCGCCAAATTTAGCACATTTTGCAACAACACTGCTGTTCACTGCTGTGGGACATTTGTCTTTGCTTTTTCCAATGCGATTACTGTAATAAACTAAATACATCTACGCACTTACACGACACTACAGAAAGAATGTGGAAGAGAAATTCTCTACTGGCTAATTTTAGACCGAGATGCAATAACATCATGTCAACCGTGAAGAGGACTAAGGCTAGTGACATGAAAAAAAAGTCCATTTCTTGAAGCGGCTCGATGCCCATGATGCATCGGCCGCTTAAAAAATAATCCAGTAGCAGTAATCACTTTGGCTCCATAAATATCGACCAGGAACAATACATGCAAAAGAAGAAGCAGTTTTCTGTGTTTTTCGTCGTCATAAAACAAGGGTTCGAATTTAAATCCCAGAAAACCAAGTGAACGCGTTGAACACTGCCTGGACGTGTTTACTAGATACATGTCTAGATAGCCACACCATCTTCAGTAATATGTTTGAAACAAACACTCCTTTGGATTATCGATGTTTATCGATTGTTATTGATTATTATCCATTGTTATCGATTTTTGCCAATCGATCGATAAAAAAAATTTTCTGTGAGTTCGATTGTTATCGATTACCGATATCAATCGATAGCAATCGGCGATTGATATCGATTGATATCGAGTGTATCGATTGATTTCCGATATCGATTTCTATCGATTGACTACGCCTGGATAAGCTTAAGCTTACAAGACTTAAGCTTACATGTATAATGTTGACATGAAAACAATCACTTATTGTTGAGAGCCCTCTGTTCTGTGATACTCATCTGCTTCGAGAATCATGGGACTCGTTTTTTGACTAATCTAAGATTGCATTACACAACGTCTTCCCCCTTCGAGTATCGAATAAGATAACAAACTATTTGATCTTACTCAAAAGGGGAAGACGTTGTGTAATGCAATCTTTGGGAGTTAAAAGAGGCTCTGCTCGCAGGGTGCCTGCGCATGCATGGATACTTGTAATAATAAGAAATGAATTGATGGATCAACACGCCTCTTCTCACGGCGGGCAGCCCAGCCCCCCCCCCCCCCCCTCCCCCTCCCCGCCAAATCCGACAATAGTGTGGCAAGCAGCTCTTTGTATCTCACTCAAGTGAAAAATCATCAAGAGATGTAGAGGCTAGTCATCTACTGTAAGTGGTATAATCGTGAAAATATGACAAATTCACATGAAACACCAAAATATACATCAGGACGAGTCTATGTTGTAATGCATGGTTCAATTCCTACTGTTACCATCCCCCCCTGGGTACACCCCCAGGGATTTGCCATTTTTTCTTCACTTGGTGTCCTATATCCCACTCCCGGGCACAAAGAAAGAGGCAATTCCCCCCCCCCCCCCCCCCAGGGACACTTAAAAAACAAACTGCACCGTTTCACAAGAAGACGGAAATATTTATCACGTTTTACAAAATAGACGTGGACTTGTATGGCTCATGCAAAGGTCAGGAAACATCTCTCCCATTGTTTTGTTTTTTTCTCATCCTCGTTTCTTTGGCTTTTAACGCTCCTCTCTTGTGGTTTTTTCAATAGAGTTTTATAAACTTGGACAAATTGTTTTCCTCCAACGAATCGCTTATAAATTGAAGGGATTCCCCAGCAAAGAAGTCCGCTAACTGGGGCATGTTGGCCCGTGTGGTTCTATGCTTTGGGCTTTGGTTTTCGCCCCATAATTCCTTGCATGACTAAATAGTTACATTGTAATACTGCAATTATTCCCACCCCCTACCCCCAGGACAAGACTACTTAAATTCCCCACCCTGTGCCACAAGGGCTGACTTTGTCCCGGGGGTTACCCAGGGGAATGGTAACAGTAGGAATTGAACCAAGCATAACCCCCCCCCCCCCCCCCCCCTCTCTCTCTCTCTCTCTCTAGAAGAATATAAATTTTATTTTTATTTTTATTATTGATATGAGTGGAGAGAAGTATTCAAAGTTCAAAGTATCTTGGCCAAGAACACAACACTACCAAATTGGTCAGCCCAGTTGAAATGTGGATCCAGCCAAGCACACCTAACCATTTTATCACCACCCCACTACCATTTTCTAGGTTCAACTTCTTCACCCACAGCCAGGATGGGTAGAGTTAGACCCACATGTGTTATGGGAGCAGTTTGTTGACGTAATCACTGAGGTGATGGAAGGTATAAATTTTGTCATTTGTAAACTTATTAGTTGGTCAATGTACATGTATATTTCTAGGTTTTTATAAACAGTAATTTTGAAAGACTGGAAACCCTTACATGTATTTTTTGTGATCAAAATTAATATGTACTGTCAACATTTTACTACCTAAAGTGCTAATTTACATGTATGCAAAACATCAAAAGATTTTAACAATATTGGATTTAAAGTTCACCTTGTTCTTAATTCCGCCCACATATGGCCCAGTACATTATGTTCATTGTACATATTAGGTTGTGTCACATAATTTATGTTTTATTTTGTAAATTGTTTTCATCAAAGCATCAAATCTTCAAGCAGAAGACATCACAGCTCTTGGCATTTCTACCATGAGAGGGACATTTCTAACATGGGACAGGTAATTATATTATGTTTCAGCTGGTATAATTTATTTAGACAGTTATTAAATTTGGAGACTGTGGCATCAGACAGGTGACATCAGTGGCAGGATGTGCTTGCACATGTTGCTAAAGTGATGATGATGATGATGATGAGGAGGAGGAGGATTAGATTTGAGCTGTATGACCTTTGAGAGATGAAACTTGTCCATGGTGAACATTTGACTTTGTAAGAGGTTGCGTCATACTCCAGTCGAACTCCAGTTTCCATAGCATGAAGCGACTCAAAATATTGAATTACTCACCTTCCCCCCCCCCCCCCCCCCCCCCCCCCCCCTCTGCAAGCATTTTGTCGGGTTGCCCCAACAGTATCCCACTCCTACTCCTAGCAGAGAGAGACAATGTGAGAGTAAAGTTAATCTTGCCCATTAAGTAAACACAGTGGATATATATGACCATGACCAGTGCTCAAACCAGGACTGCTTGCATGGTCCAGAATCCAAAACTCTATAGACCTTATTCATAAATGGCGGTGGATTAATTATTCTTTTATATTCATGCTAATCAGCCTCCCTAGCCTCATTTTAGAGTAAAAATTCTTTTGAATTTTGCACATACTAACGAGGCTAGGGAGGCTGATTAGCATGAATATAAAAGAATAATTAATTGGCTGCCATTTATGAATAAGGTCTATTATAGTTAAACCATTAGTCCAATGCGTTTCCCACTGACAATGTTGACTATAATGGTGAATCAAAACATTAGTTCAGGAGTATCAAGATTGGTTTGTTTATTTAGGCAGACAGGTCGTCCATTCCATAACTTTATCAGCTGGCAAGACACGAGGTCGCACAATTTTGTTGAGAGTTGGAATAAATCTCTAACACTAAAGGTTTGTAAGTTAATGTGCTTGTTATCCCTTCGTTCGTTTAATTTACTTAACAACTAGTATTATTGAGTCCGGCAAGGCAAAATGGCCAAAATTTAAACCTGAAACTTTAATAATGCTACCTTTACTCTTAAAAACTCTCCTCGCATTCACAAACCAAAGTGCCCAAATTCTTTGACATTCCATTGTCACTCAATTTAATGTTTTTTATTGATTTTGGCGTCCTTTAAAATCATGGGTGCCAGAGGGTTTTTTCTTTGTGCAAACTACAAGCTTTCACAGCATCAGCCCTCCTCATGAAGGAAAGAACCCCTGTGGCACTCAGGGCATGATTCCATTTGATTGGATTAATCAAAATCTACGAATTGTGGAGGTGGAGTTGGTATGGTGAGTGTGAGACTTTCCCACAGTGCATTTTGTCATGTTAACTCTGCTGCTTCCTCCCCTCCCACCCACACTCCATAGAACCCCTTAAAAATTGTCAAAAGAACAGGTTTTGTTTACTGGCACCTGTTATAATCCATATCAATTGATCACTATATAATATAATAGGCTAGTGGAAAAGTCCCATAACTGCGGTTTTGGGTTAAATATTTTTTTGTGCTCAACTTGTGCCTGAATATTTCCATGTGCACCTAAACGTTTCTGCTTTGCGCTTCCTCAATATTATACAACGAATAACAGATTAATGTATGGGATACCAACCTGGAAACAAATTCCCTCTCCTCAGTTTATAATGTTACAAGATATAACATACATTGTACATAACAACTTTCATGCATACATGGTTTTAATAATGTTCACACTGTGCTTAGAGTTTTAAATGTAGGTTCAAAATTCCTTCACATGATTTCAAGACAAAAGAAATACCTAGCTGGAAGTGTCATTAGTTTTTCAACACAACATGTAAGTGGACACACCTGGTTCAATGTCATGCAACACTTATTGTCATTAATTCAATAATGGAACATGCCAATAGAATGGATTTCTATGTACTATTGAGTGGAAGACTGGACTACATGATATTACAGGAATTGCATGACATACAAATTACAGGACTGGTCAGGTTGACATGTCTGTTGGTCCATGTCAGATATGTGTAGGACTGGACAGGTTGACATGTCAGCTGGTCCATGTATGATGTGTGCAGGGCTGGACAGGTTGACATGTCAGTTGGTCCATGTCTGATGTGTCCAGGACTGGACAGGTTGACATGTCAGTCGGTCCATGTCTGATGTGTGCAGGGCTGGACAGGTTGACATGTCAGTCGGTCCATGTCTGATGTGTGCAGGGCTGGACAGGTTGACATGTCAGTTGGTCCATGTCTGATGTGTGCAGGGCTGGACAGGTTGACATGTCAGTTGGTCCATGTCTGATGTGTGCAGGGCTGGTCAGGTTGACATGTCAGTTGGTCCATGTCTGATGTGTGCAGGGCTGGACAGGTTGACATGTCAGTTGGTCCATGTCTGATGTGTGCAGGGCTGGACAGGTTGACATGTCAGTTGGTCCATGTCTGATGTGTGCAGGGCTGGACAGGTTGACATGTCAGTTGGTCCATGTCTGATGTGTGCAGGGCTGGACAGGTTGACATGTCAGTTGGTCCATGTCTGATGTGTGCAGGGCTGGACAGGTTGACATGTCAGTTGGTCCATGGCTGATGTGTGCAGGGCTGGACAGGTTGACATGTCAGCTGGTCCATGTCTGATGTGTGCAGGGCTGGACAGGTTGACATGTCAGTTGGTCCATGTCTGATGTGTGCAGGGCTGGACAGGTTGACATGTCAGTTGGTCCATGTCTGATGTGTGCAGGACTGGACAGGTTGACATGTCAGTTGGTCCATGTCTGATGTGTGCAGGGCTGGACAGGTTGACATGTCAGTTGGTCCATGTCTGATGTGTGCAGGGCTGGACAGGTTGACATGTCAGTTGGTCCATGTCTGATGTGTGCAGGGCTGGACAGGTTGACATGTCAGTTGGTCCATGTCTGATGTGTGCAGGACTGGACAGGTTGACATGTCAGTTGGTCCATGTCTGATGTGTGCAGGACTGGACAGGTTGACATGTCAGTTGGTCCATGTCTGATGTGTGCAGGACTGGACAGGTTGACATGTCAGTTGGTCCATGGCTGATGTGTGCAGGACTGGACAGGTTGACATGTCAGTTGGTCCATGTCTGATGTGTGCAGGGCTGGACAGGTTGACATGTCAGTTGGTCCATGGCTGATGTGTGCAGGACTGGACAGGTTGACATGTCAGTTGATCCATGTCTGATGTGTACAGGGCTGGACAGGTTGACATGTCAGTTGGTCCATGTCTGATGTGTGCAGGGCTGGACAGGTTGACATGTCAGTTGGTCCATGTCTGATGTGTGCAGGGCTGGACAGGTTGACATGTCAGTTGGTCCATGTCAGATGTGTGCAGGGCTGGACAGGTTGACATGTCAGTTGGTCCATGTCTGATGTGTGCAGGGCTGGACAGGTTGACATGTCAGTTGGTCCATGTCTGATGTGTGCAGGGCTGGACAGGTTGACATGTCAGTTGGTCCATGTCAGATGTGTGCAGGGCTGGACAGGTTGACATGTCAGTTGGTCCATGTCTGATGTGTGCAGGTCTACACAGGTTGACATGTCAGTTGGTCCATGTCTGATGTGTGCAGGGCTGGACAGGTTGACATGTCAGTTGGTCCATGTCTGATGTGTACAGGACTGGATAGGTTGACAATCTGGTTTTTTTTTTCAGGCATCAATAAGACTTCATTGGTTACTTAAGACCCATCCTGAAGTAAGTTGCTTCTAGGTTAATGTGTGTATAGTATTACGTGTGTATAGTATTATGTGTGTATAGTATTACATGTACATGTATTTTAATTATTTTCCACTTGTAGATGGTTAAGAATGGTACATTGTCCAGGAATGGCTCACAGTTCGTCTTTTAAAGTTACCTAATGTTTATGTCATAATGATCGTTGTAATTTAAGATTTCACTTATTATACAGAAATATGAAATGAAATGTGAGAAATCGGTCAAGGTTGCATCCAATCATTTGCTTTTGATGGGTGTTTTAAATTGTGCAAACCAAGGTTTAATAACCATTTTTGTCCTAGAGTCAAAACTAACTACCGGTACTTATCTTCATCTATCAATAAAATCCTTGTGTGCGACCATTCAAATTTAAATGCTATTGCCCGTTCCGAAGTTCAAATGGAGACTGGGGACGAGTTTTTAAATTTAAATTTAATTAAAAATTGGAGCCCGTCACAAGAAAGATCACATTAAAATTAGTCAGTTTACCAAGTTTGAGGTTGTTTCGTTAGATTGCAACCATGTAGAAGGCTTTCAAAAATCAGAAAAATTAGAGACTGTATGGAATTGGGGGACGCCATCTCTGAATTAGAGACGTTTGTATGGAATTTGGGCGACCTTTGACAGCTCACAGCCTGGTTACTATGTAATGAAACATAGCCAAACTTGGTGAACTTACTCATTTTCATGCGATCTTTCTGGTGATGGGATTAATTTTTTAATATGACGTAATTTGAACAATATCTAAACTAGTGCCCAGTCCCTTTTTGAACTTCGGAACGGGCAATTGATGAGAGCTTTCTTGTGTTTGCATCAGGCTTATAGAAGCGTATGCTTTTTAAATTCTTAATTGGGTCATGTGATAACTACATATAAATGTGTATTAACTACAGTAAGTACATGTAAACTGTTCAATGTCAACTCATTGCAGCTTGCCAAGAAGGCTGAACTTGGCATGTTAGCATTTGGCACTATTGACTCTTGGCTAATCTGGAAACTAACAAAAGGTATTTTATTTATTAATAATAATTAAATAAACTTCTGAGAGCCTGTTTGTTCAACAAGGTATTAATTAACTGCTGCTAACCAGGATTAACACTACTAACTTTAAATTCTGTCTTATTGGTTATCAGTAATGATTTCAGTCTGTAATTTGTTTTTGCCCTCCAGTTTTGACATGTTTGACCTAACATGCACATTTAACATATTACGCCCTATTGAACACTTAGTATTTATTAGACACATACACTGTTGAATCCCGAATTCTCGAACCCTCATTTCTCAAAAGCTCGATAACTCAAACCAAAAGTTGTTTCCCTTGGATTCGTTTCACTGTAATTTAACCCCCGATAATTCGAACTCCTTATTTCTCAAACTAATTTTCGTTTCCCTTGGACTGGTTCGAAAAAAGTCAGTTGCTCTTGTAAAGGTGAGAGTCACGTGGCTATAATATAATCACTACTTTTTATTTACTGGTTTTCACCTTTAAGGTTACCTTCATGTGACGGATTACTCCAATGCAAGTGGCACAGGAATGTTTGACCCTTTTATAGTGAGTGTAATTTTTTCAGTTGATTTTAAAATAATATTTGTTCTGACATGATTTCTGTCTTCATTAAATAATTTGGCGAAAATGACAGAGCCATATTTTGCGAGTATTAATTTTCACGATTTTGTGTGAAAAATGGACCCGAGGGTATTGAATTACGCGAAAATGTCACATAAAACGTTTAATTGAGAAAGCATGGATTGTCAGTACTTAGAACAAGACAAGTAAGAAACTGTCTAGAAGGGGATGCTCAACTCCAGTTTCTGTAGCATGAAGTAACACAGAGTAATTGCTACACCCCTGGATGGGATGCTAGTCCATCGCAGGTTACCCACCAGCATTTTTGTCAGTTTGCCTTTTGTTAATGTTCAGTTCGACGGTACCCATTTATACTCCTGGGTGGAGAGAGGTACTGCAAGAGTAAAGTGTCTTGCCCAAGAATATAACACAGTGTCCCTGGCTAGGACTCAAGTTGGAGCTCTTGATCCAGAGTCCAACACATAACCATAAGGTCACCGCACCTCTCACATCGTACTGCACAGCTAAAGGAAGTTTAAACCAAGATTCATTTACCTTTTTAAAAATGTTGTTTGACAGATGGAGTGGAGCGCAATAATGACAAGTCTCCTTGGTATACCACTGACAATTTTACCACAAATAATTGATACTAGGTACATTATACACTTCTGTAGTCCAGATTTGGCCCTCTCTCTGTCTCGCAACGCTACACTCTCGGAGAGACCCTCTGCGTGACAGAAAAAGAGGGCCAGAACTGGACAAACACTTGTGTTGTTAGCAAGTACGATTGATCCATGTGCAAAATATATATTGCTATGGTTGAGCCTGCAGTAATTTTGAGCACATTTAATCTTTTAATGCTTGCAAGAGGTAGCTGCTATAGTGTCTATCTGTGACTGGCAACATTATCATAATTAAGTAGAATGGTCTACAAATGTTAGTGGAGCCTCAAAATCTTATCATCTAAAACTCAGAATTCCATGTACAGTGTTACTCATCAGAATTAAAGCACATCTTGGAATATCAAATTTTGAAAATCGTGGGTCTCAGTAAACGTTGCTTGTTTAGCTCACAATTCAAAGAATCTGTTACTGCCCTGGCTTGTAAAGACTTTTAGAAGTGATGTTTCAATTTATAAAAATTAATTATTTTATTTAAGAAATAAACATTTTGAGTATTAAATGCTCATGTGTTGGGAGAAAATATGTTTAGCAGTACACTACCTTAAACTTGGATATGATTAAAATAGAAATGTCTCAGTCTGATGAATCAGGTTTATCATCTGCATATATTGCACCCCTATCATTGTCTGACTGTCAACATGGTGTCTTGGGTGAAGGTGTCTGCTTGTGGGAGGTGGGTGTCTGTTAGCAGACATTGATTGTTTTACTTGACTGCTTTTTTCTATTCTATAGCGGTCACATCTGTGACAGTCACAAGGCTATCTTTGGTGCTCCAATACCTGTTAGATCCTTGGTGGGTAACAATTTTATTTTTGGCATATAGTTATTAAATTTTGTAACAATACCGGTACTCCTTAGTTATCACTTTTTTAACTCAGTTTTCAGTTGTTGTTTTTTAAGTTGCTTTCTGCTGCTAGCCATTAACTACTAACAGTCAAGGTGGCCACCTCATTAAGTCAGACAGAGGACACAATTTAAGCAAAATTCTAATTTACAATCTGGCTAATTTTCCGCGTTCTTCTTCCTATGGATGAGGGTCATGCAAAAAGTTTTCCAAAATTTCTGCCAACCACGAGCGTTTGGCCAAATTTTAGCTGAAAATCTGGGAATCTGATTGGCTGATGAACAGTAGATTCCAGCCAGAAGTAAAGGCAAACTGCGTATTTCATGGAGCGTCTGGCAAATTCTGGTTTAAAATACCTCTCCCTCTGAAGGCGGGCACTACAAATGAAAATCTGTGCATAATTAACCCTTTCACTCCCAGAGTCAAACCTTGACTCTCAAATCAATGAATCTTTGCATGATTTAACAAACGATCACAAATCAACCTTTAAAAATATAAAAATTAAAATCTAACAGAGGAATTTCGCAGTGCAATCAAAAATACATTTTCAAAAATAATTCATAAACCGTTTGTTAGAATGATGTCAAGTCCATGTCATAACAATCTACTCGCATCGTTTGAAATGTTAGCAATTTAAGATACAAATCTAATGAGTGGATTTTTTGCAAAGTGGAAAAACCTAACAGTTTGTAGCTGTTTTCAAGCTGATCCGTTGCCATGGAAACAGCATAAATCCTTTAAATAAGCCAGAAAATCGGAGACCTGTGACTGAATTTCAAGTGTGCCAAGTTTGGGCTCACAAACTATTAATGTTAAAAAATAATATCATAATGAAGATTTGGTAGTAAAACTGTGTTCAGCCACCTTAATTGATTATAGGTCGGATATAACAGTATAATCATGATGAAACTTGATTATTTGTCTTCTTTATGTGTATCCTTTTAAGGTAGCAGACCAACAGGCGGCAGTATTTGGACAGTGTTGTTTTGATGCTGGGGATGTAAACTGTACCATGGGAACTGGGTCATTTATTGATATCAATACTGGCTCATACCCTCATGCTTCTATCGCTGGTAAGACTGGAACATGTGCTTTGCCTGTCATGTAGATACCTGTACGTGTATGTCTAGGAAATATGATGTTCGTCCATCAGTTGTCGATGAAAACCAAGACTTCATGTTGCGCAGTTAACTGGTTCCTAGATGTGTCCGAAGATGGCTGTATAAGAAGCCAATCCGGGCCCAAAAGTAACGGCCACATGTAGGGCACATGTGATCTGTTGCTAGGAAATATAGTGTTAGGTTAAAAGCTGTGATGAAGTAGCATCCCATCCAGAGATAATAGTGATACAGTTAAACCTCTCCAAAAATGGCCACTCTGATGACAAAATCAACTGTCCATTGTAGAAAGGTAGCTGTTGTTGGAAATTTTCAATAAACGCAAGCGTCTAGATTGGCGTAAGGCTGGTACGAAAAAGCCTGGCAGTTATGGAGAGGTTGCCGTTATAGAGAGGTGGCAGTCAGTTGAGGTTCCAATGGACAAGAAGCAATGGCACTGACGATGGGTCTTGGCTTGCCTGGACACCTGAATTGAAACAGACTTTAATACAGTCAAAGTTCTCATAAGTTGACACCCTCGGGAAGCAGAAATAGTGTCCGCAACTGGAGCTGGCTGCTTACGTATGAACTAGAGTTCAAATGGGGTCTTGTCAAGGCGGCCGTAAGCAGAGCTGTCCGCTTACGAGAGTGTCCGGTCAGAGAGCTTCGACTGTATTAATTTTCATTCTATAACATTCCAGGATTCCATAATAAAGAAACAAGAATTTATATGCAAAGTCTTGAAATATCTTTATCCCTTACAGTTGTCTGATAATTTACCTTCATCAGGGCTGTATCCAATTGTAGGATGGAAGATAGGAGGAGAGACTGTGTATCTTGCAGAAGGCAATGGCGCAGGCTGTGGAACAGCTATGGAATGGGCTCACAAAATGGGTACGAACTTCAATGTCATATTATTTCCCAATAACCCAACCAACTGTCTTTCCGTCCGTCAGTCAGTCCATCCATCACCAGTCCATCTGTCAGTTAGTCAGTACATCTATCTGTCAGTCAGTCAGTCAGTCAGACAGCTAGTGAGACAGTTGGGCAGGCATTCAGACAGCTTTTTAGGCAGTCAGACAGCTAGCTAGTCAGCCAGACAGACAAACAGTTAGTCAGTCACCCAGATAGACGGCTAGTTAGTTAGTTAGTTAGTCAGGCAGGCAGGCAGCTGGTCATTCAGTCACTCATGTAGGCAGGCAGACAAGAAGGTTGTTAATCAGGGCCCGGTTGTTCGAAAGCTGATTAACGCTAATCCAGGATTAATAGTTAATCAAGCTTTGAATTTCTCTTGTATAAAAGTGTTTTTCTCTGCTAATGTTTAGTAAAGTTTGAGATTAGTCAAAGTCAAAACAGAAAGACAAATAATATAAACGGAAAACCTCAATCAAAAGTTACAAAACTGAAATCAATATTCGCGCTAATCCCGGATTAGCTTAATTGTCCTTTGAACAACCCGGCCCAGAGCGAAAGATTCCAAATCAAAACTAGTACTAGTAGAAGTACAGCATAACTATATTACATTTACCTGCAGGACATGCTCTAATCACTGTACCGTAGCTGAAATTCCCACAAAACCAAACCACCCGTCCTGTTCGACTGTTCTCGACTGGATTTTGCAATTTTGACTCAACACGTTGCAGTCTTTTAATCGGCATATTACTTTAAAAAGGCTACTGTTATTGTGAATTGAATGTTGATGTATAAAGTGGGAATTATTCTCTCCTTCAAAGGTTTTTATGACGATGTCTCACAAACAAGTGACACAGCCTTCTCTGTAGAAAGTAAGCCAAGTTTCCTTAAATAATAAAGATGATTTTCTGTCTTTTGCTGCGCACGGATTGTAAAAAAGTCATCGTTCTTCTTTTTTGTTAGGTTCAGATGGTGTATATTTTGTTCCTGCTTTCAATGGATTACAGGTAAATGATTCTGCAATGCTTACTGGGAAATAGCATGAAAGATAATGTAATGTTCAGGAGTGCCCAAATGTGATGTTCAGGAGTACCCGAATGCGTCGGCCGACGTGTTGGTAGTGTGTCGGCCGACGCATCGGTACTGTGTCGGCCGACGTGTTGGTAGTGTGTCGACCGACGCATCAGTACTGTGTCGGCCGACGTGTAGGTGGTTTGTCGACGTGTTGACCAACGCGTTGGCGGGATCGGATTTGTTACCTTCGCCCCTGAATGTAATATTCTGGGCCTGGTTGTAACGCTATCCACCGGATAAATCACTATCCGCTGGATAGCGTAGTAGGTTTTGTTAACACTTAATATCCACTCGATAGCAATTTATTCAATGGATAGCATCATCCACCCTTTCAAAAACTGGGGCCAGAAGTACCTGGGCCTGGTTGTTCAAAGCACAATTAAGCTAATCCTGGATTAGCGTGAATTTTGATTTCAGTTTTGTAACTTTTCAGTGAGATTTTCTGTTTATATTTTTTGCTCTTCAGTTTTGACTTTGACTAATGTCAAACTCCACAAAACATTGTCATGGAAAGCTACATTTATATAGGAGAAATTGAAACCAAGATTATTTGTTAATCCTGGATTAGCGTTAATCGGCTTTCGAACAACTGGGCCCTGAATATCATGTTCAGAAGTTCCTGAATATACTGTTTGGAAGTTCCCGAATGTAAAGTTCTTAAATACCCGACATCTTATCATTCTCATTGTTTTGTGCTGTTCAGATGAAATGCTGTCCACATTCTCTTCTGCATCACTCCCACAACTGCATGCGCACCGCGCCCGAGCAAGAAGCGGTGCCCTGTATAATATTTGGCATTTTTCTTAACTTGCTGTTTTATTTTTGTAGGCTCCTATCAATGACAATAAAGCTTGTGTTTCGCTGATGGGTATAAAATCCACAACCAACAAGGATCACATCATGAGGGCCATTTTGGAATCGATAGCCTTTAGGTAACTGCTAACTCTTTTATACATGTGGACAGGAAAGAATGTTACTAGCCAGGCGCAAGAGTAAACAAAGGGTGGGGGCACGTGAAATACTCAGTCACCACAACTCGCCTCCAATTCTCACGTCCCCACAACTCTCCTTCTCCAATACTCATGTCCCCACAACTCTCCTTCTCCAATACTCACGTCCCCACAACTCTCTTCTCCAACATTCATGTCCCCACAACTCTCTTCTCCAACATTCATGTCCCCACAACTTTCTTCTCCAATATACACGTCCCCACAACTCTCTTCTCCAACATTCATGTCCCCACAACTCTTCTCCGACATTCATGTCCCCACAACTCCCTTCTCCAACATTCATGTTCCCACAACTCTCTTCTCTAACATTCATGCCCCCACAACTCTCTTCTCCAATATTCATGTCCCCACAACTCTCTTCTCCAACATTCATGTCCCCACAACTCTCTTCTCCAACATTAATGTCCCCATAACTCTCTTCTCCAACATTCATGTCCCCACAACTCTCTTCTCCAACATTCATGTCCCCACAACTCTCTTCTCTAACATTCATGTCCCCACAACTCTCTTCTCCAACATTCATGTCCCCACAACTCTCTTCTCCAACATTCATGTCCCCCCAACTCTCTTCTCCAACATTAATGTCCCCACAACTCTCTTCTCCAACATTCATGTCCCCACAACTCTCTTCCCCAACATTCACGTCCCCACAACTCTCTTCTCCAACATTCATGTCCCCACAACTCTCTTCTCCAACATTCATGTCCCCACAACTCTCTTCTCCAACATTCATGTTCCCACAACTCTCTTCTCCAACATTAATGTCCCCACAACTCTCTTCTCTAACATTCATGTCCCCACAACTCTCTTCTCCAACATTCATGTCCCCACAACTCTCTTCTCCAACATTCATGTCCCCACAACTCTCTTCTCCAACATTAATGTCCCCACAACTCTCTTCTCCAACATGTCCCCACACATTACGTGAACATGTCACCATCATGATACGTCATGTTGCTTAGCAACACCCTGCTGAAAACCGCGGGCTCAGTCAATCCTTTTCATTTTTGTGACCGTTGATTTCTTATTTTATAAATCTCGTGGAAATGTGACTTTCTTTAATAGCGATCATCTTGATTAATTTCCACAGGTTTACACAGTTGTTTGAAACAGTTGTAGAAGAGACTCATATCCCACTCATGTCTTCAATCAAGTAAGTTATAAAACTAAACATCCTTGTAAGCTAGTTATGTTACCCTTAAAAATGATATGACGGTATAAAAATAAGCAACAACTACATGTATACATGATCACATTTAAAGCTTGCAGCTTGCGGGACCGTGTATTTTGAATAATTCTTTTAAATTTGTCTGAAGCTCAAACAGTCAGATTGTTGTTTAGTTATCTGGGAACTGGATAAGTTTCGTTATGTTTTCCTGGTTTGCAAAACGTAATTACATTGACCCTTCACGGTTTTTTCAACTTTTGATATTGTCCAGTTAGCGAATCAGGTATCGCTCTTAAAATAGCTCAGCTATGGACTGAAATTTCAAACAAATTATAATTGGAAGAGACCCATGTAGTATGGGGGCATCCTTCTCTTAGATCATCCTCTCTTGTTTGCAATGACATTGCGCTCACTTTGATCGAGATCAAATTTGTGCGCAAGTAGACGTAAGTTTTTCACGGTTTGGCCGCCCAACGCAAGTCACCGCAATTCTTGTTGTTTACGTCAAGTACTGAATGGCTGGCTGTTTTAGCCATTTGCAAGCATTTTCACGCAAATTCTCAATAATGCTGTGCAGCTACACAGGCCTCTGCATGGCATATTGTTGCATCAACGTGTATCTTATCGGTTCATTTCGAAACGTTATTTTTATTCCGCTTATAAGTCCCCCTGGATATAAGCCCCCCCCCCCCCCCCTCTCCCCTTCCCGCTTATAAGCCCACCCAAAACCCCTTACGTAGATGTATAAGCGGCAGTTGTATAAGCGGCAGTTTACCGTACTTAAATAAAAAAGATTGCGTTAAGCAGAACTTGTTCGCTGGTTCTTCTCTGAGTTTCTTGTTTGCCTACTTTTCCTTTTAGAGTTGACGGTGGGATTTCCAACAATGATTTCGTGTTGGAGTTAATGAGCAGTTTAACTTGTCAGACCATAGACCGACCCACTCAGACCGACATGTCAGCTCTGGGTGCAACATTCCTGGCTGGTCTTGCTGCTGGTAAGCTTCGTTATTTTTTCACAATAATATTGGAATGGCCAATCACAAAGTGAGGAGACTTTCATTTGAGTATTGACAACTTTTGTCGCGTCATGTTCATAAAGGAAACCTCTATTCGTTGAGTTGTGTGAAATCTACCCTCTTTTAAAAAAAAATAGGAAATTGGATTGAGTATCAGCCATTTTGTATTTATTTTTTTCATTTCCCGCGCGCCGCCATTTTGGATTTTATGACGTCACAGAATTGCTCCTTTTGGTACAACCTCGTCCCCAAGGCCTTCTCGGTATTCAAAATGGCAGCGAGAAATGCCAGATCCAAATTTCTTGGATATTTTAATTAATTCAAAATGGTTGAAGGCTCGCCATTGGTTGAGTTTAAGTCACGTGACCCAGCCTTTGCCAGGGTCTTCTCTCCGGGCTATGCCTTAAATGGATAGCCCAAAATAAGATCAGCCTACTTTAGCACCCCAGTTGGCCTATAATAGCACTGATTAGCCCCGAGAATAGCGCTGATTAGCCCCGAGAATATCGCCCCGGTTAGCCTACTATAGCCCCGTAGCCTGCGAAGCAAGCGTTCCTGTACGAACGAAGAGCTTTTTCCGCGATCGAAGAGCTTTTACTGCATTTTGGCCGCGCGAAAATTGGGGCGAGAGCAAAAAAGACGGAGTTTTTGCTCTCTCGCCCCAATTTTCGCGCGGTCAAAATGCAGAAAAAGCTCTTCGATCGCGGAAAAAGCTCTTCGTTCGTACAGAAACGCTTGCTTCGCAGGCTAATAGCCCCGAGAATTGTTAGCTTTCTTTTGTGGGTTAGGGTAACGTCTGATCTGATTTTGGGCTATCCATTCTAGTCACGACCCTTCTCTCCGTCAGCCGCCATCTTGAAAAAACGAGAAGGTTCAAATTCGACGAGAGTCGCTGAGAGCACATGAGAGTTTCAGGACAAACGAGAGCGAGAGTTTGAACTCTTAACAACTCTCATCCTCGTTTGGCCCAGGCTCACCCTGCTAGCAGTTTAAAAGCTTGAGAAAGATATTATTATTATTTTTATACCACAGACGCATAATGCATCAAGATGAACTATCTGCTTTTGTAGGTCTTGAACGACAAACTAAGAGCTCTGTGCGTCTCATAATTCGTCACGTCTTTTAATACACAAGACGCATGGCGGATTATGCGTCTCTGGTATAAAAAGGACCATTGTTTTCTGTGTCTTCCTAATCTGTTTGGTTCTTATTTTAGGCGTATGGAAATCCCGCGACGAGCTGAAAGCGATCCGCTGTTCTCAAGCGCTGTTTCAACCCAAGGCGTCCATACGAGAAAAATACCTGAAGAATTTTGAAGAGTGGCAAGAGGCGCTGCACAGAAGTAAAAACTGGTACAAATGGGATTGACCGTCTCCTGTATTTTATATAGAATACTTTCTGCTTATTGTAAAGAATCTAAGCTTACATGTAAACTAGCCTGAACTTCAGCCGCTTTCTCTGGGGAAAGCGATGGCTGAAATTCAGGTTGGGGCAAAACGGGCAGGTCCCTCTTTTTGTGTACAAACAGCATACCGTAAAAAACAACCTCGTTCCCAGGGTCTACTCCGCTTTCAAGATGGCGCCCGGCCGCCATCTTGAAAGCGGAGTAGACCCTGGGAACGAGGTTGGTAAAAAAATTGTTTCAGAATAAGCTGATAAGAAGCAAGTTGATGCAGCATTTCATTTACTGTTATTTTTTTAAGATTTAAAAATCCTTTGAGTGTAACATATTAAACTTCGCGAAAAACAAAAAGCGGTAATGATGTTCAAAACGATGAATAAGCTTACCCCAGGGTACCCCCCAGGATACTTACAAAAGCTATTCACTTTCCGCCACGCGGAATACAATTTGAGAAACTTAGATGGTAAACTCGCTTTTCGCAAGCCACACACTTAACTATTTAAAACGAAGCTTCAGTTATAGTGGGGCCCGCTTATGGAATGATCTGTCCCACAAAGCGAAAAGTGCTGGCTCTCTTGGGCAATTTAAAACGAAATTACTGAAGATCTGATATATCGGATTCCCACACGGCAAACATGTAATTAAAACAGTATGTTCGCTTTTTTTTTTACTTTTTTTTAGGTTTACTGATTTTTTGTATACCGTGTTATAAATAAAAATTATATTCATATTCTATTCTAATAATATAAACCAGGAGCCCATCACTAATCTCCTGTATAAACTCATAAGCTTGTCGCCGATTAGCTTCTGATAAACTGCAATAAACCGATAATTTCAGTCAATATATTGGGGACAAAACCAAGAACAGTGATCCAGTAGTACTTTATAGTTGTATAATCCTCGAATAATTTTTTTCTGCAATAATTTCCCATAAAATATTTATGTTTAAAAGGTTTACCGCTCGCAATTAAAACATTTTTTTAACAAAACGCTTTAAGTTTTCATTCGTCGATTGGTCGGGTAAAGAAGCTTTCAGTGATTTGCATTGGTCCAGAGCATGTGAATAGCAACTGCCACGCAAAGTGGGGATCATCACGCGATAATAGTCCGGTAGAGGTGTGCCACGTGATCACATGTTCACCAACCAGTGCGTTAAAAAAATACTGTAGGATGCGCGCGCACCCAGTTGCTGTGGGCAGTCTGTTGATCGAAATTAAATTTGCACGCAAGTGGAGGCATGTTTTTCTCCGTCTGGAAACCCAAAACAAGTCTGCGAAAGTTGATCTTAAAAGTCATTTGTTGTTATTGCTAGTTTGAACAATGAGTCCACGAGTCTCCTGTAGCTCAGTGGTAGAGCGTCCGACAGGTGTGCGGAAGGTCATAGGTTCGACTCCTGTTGGGGGAACTCGGAATTTTTTTCCGAGTAGCTTGTGTCACTGACAGAATAATATCTTTCTCACAATGTTTTTTATTTTGTATTTTCAAAAGTTAACTTTAGTAGTGATTTACCAGTCCAAACCATTTTCAATCCAAGCACGGGAAATCCGTTTAAATTTTTCGATCGTATTTCGCCGGACTTAAACTTCGGCTAAACGATCAAAAATTTTACCCCAACATCATGTTGGAGGAACCGGCTATTTAAGTGATCAAATATTGTTTATAGCCACGCAAAATGTTGGATGAAAATATTTGATCCAACATTTTGCGCGACGAACAATTTTTGATCGTTTAGTCGGTTCATCCAATATGATGTTAGAAGAAGATGTTTGCCCGTAGCATTGAAAAGTTTTTTTTTCTTTGACACTTGTGCCGGCGCACTTGCGAGTAAACTTGCAATTCCGTTTGTACACCCAACACAAATCTGTTCGCAAAATCACATTTCAAATATTGCGCCTACTTGCGACTCCGGTTGGCAGGGGCTTTAGTAACCAATTAGAACAGATGTACAGTTATTATATTTTTTGGTAAATTCGTATATTATGTTCTTTAACCCTTTCTATTCTTATGACAAAGTCCCATATAGTCTCTATGTATTTTTGTCTTTAGAATTGGATCAATTATTGATGTGGTCAAGAGAGGATGATCTAAGAGAAGCATTGCCCCATACACGAGTCTCTTCCAATCATAATTTGTTGAAATCTATTTTTAACTTTCAGTCCATAGCAGATCTATTTTTGTAAGAGCATTACCTGATTGGTCAGTTTGCGTTACGTGATGTCGGAGCCTCGATCAGAAGGAAATAAAAATAACTTTCACAGCATGGTGCGAAGCTATTAATAGATTTCAAAAAATTATCATGGGGCACGGGGAAGCCTCTCTTAGATCATCCTCTCTTGATTTGCTCGTGGGAATGAAAAGGTACTCACTTATATCCGTGTACCTTTGTTCGTCGCTGACGGAATGCACTTGGGTAGCAAAATAAATTGTATTTAATTATTTATAAATCTCGAGATGCACTGCAAATAAATATGTTTTTCTTTGTGATAAATGATGATGAGTTATGTCATTGCTGCTCACTCTGAGCTTGTTTTGACAGTAGAAACCCGCTTTACCACCAGCTCGAAATGTCGGCTACTTCCTTTTGGCCCGAACAAGTCACCAATCCCTTTGATTTTGGTGGCCCTGTGGCGATGTTGCCGGCGAGGAGACTAGGACTAGACTTGCCCCCGTCCCAATCTCCTCGCGGCTTAGCTGCTCGCACTTTATAGTTATACACGGTATTCATAGCCTGCGTGGCACCTCCCCTTCCCACGTCTCTCCTCGCGCTTCGAGCTTGCGCCCGAACTCCCCTCCTACCTGCCCTTTCTACGCAGTGTCTATGACGTAAATAAAACTTATTTAACTACAATCAGTTTTGATCCGTGATGTTTCTTTCGTCAGCTTTAAAATTATCAGTTATTGAGCAAACAACATACAGTGAACTCTCGTTATAGCGGACACCCTCGGGCCGCAATAGCGGGAGCCATTTCTAGTCAAACTTCTATAGCTTTCGCCGGAGAGAGGGTTGGATTTTGTCCGTAATAACGGGGTGTCCGCAAGGCGAGAGTTGACTTTAAACTGTACGTTTATCTTTGCATCACTAGCTCAGTCTATAAAGAACCTTGCCACTTGTAATTGTACCTCGCTGCACGCCAATGTCGCCGCGTATAGCGTGCGTGAAAAAACAAAAGCAAGATATTGAACAGGAAGTTACACCACTGTGCTAATTTGAATTCGAAATGTTCAATTTCATTTCCTGTCAAACGAAGTTTTTTGTCTTCCGAAATTAGATCATTCTTCCAGGTGAGTGAAACTTTCACTGAAAATACGTGAAAACACATTTCCGTGGAACTGGTCAATGTTTCGTTAATTTTCTTTGGGTTGCGAAAGGGAAGTTCTTAATACCCCGGTATTTTACTGTGATTTTCTGGATGAAGAATTTTGTTCTCCCTAATTTAGTGAAAACAAAAAGGAATATAAATACACATTAGTCACACTTTTTTGTGAGCAAAATCTAAACAAGGAAGTCTGTTTTATAATGGTATTTAAATAAACAACACTTGTATTTTGAAACTGTTGATATACTTCCTATGAAAGCTCGTGAATTTAATTTGCTGTGAATAAATTTTCATGTGTCAATCTTTTTCAGAAAATATCCAGGAGTTTATTCTGCTTGTTTTTGTGGTCGAATTTGGCCGTGAATTTGAAATTTCATTTAAATTTTCCACTCGATTATATTTATACGCCGCCGCACAACATTTTACCAGAAATAAATAGACGTTACGTAGTTGGGGTCCATACATGACTAATATCGCCCGAGGGAGGAGGAAATAAGACGGAAAAGGGCAGTCCGCAAAGCACGGCTGAGTTTAACCTGTCGTCTCCCACTCAAGGAATTACGAATTTTTCAATTTACAAGTCTTACCAGTTAGAATTTCAATGTCTAGTGTTAAACAGATATATTTACGTTGCTTTAAATACATGGATATAGAGTGACCTTGCTTCGCGGAGGTCTCGTAACCGCTGTATTGCTTTCAAAAGGTGAATTCGTGTAGTAACGCGCGCAGACAGAATCATCACACTGAACTTCTCGCCAAGGTTATCTAGGCGGAGGACGTTGGCGTACGGCGGGAGAAATCAAGTCTTGGCGGAAAAACAATATTTTGTCACCGGCTTGCCAATCACGAAAAGGGCGACAGTTATCGCCCGATGGAACGTGGCTCGTCAGTAGGGCAAGAAGGAAATGATTTCGCGCAAAATAGCACGTACAAACAACGCAACTGCATGGACCTGCCACTTGTCGCCCTCTCGTGAACAAATTTGATAAAGTTTATACACACGACCGACTAAGAACAGATGAAGAAAGGAGTTTGTTGAGGTGAGTGGATTTTTTTGCTTTATCAAACTTGTATAAAGTGATGAATTTTGCCAGATATGAACTGAATATAGTCGAACTACATGTCGTGTGCTATGGCCCGTATTGAATTCACTGAGTTCATCACAGATTGGACCCCTTGAAGAGTACTTTTGTCAAAGGTTACCATGCAGGTTGTTAATTAATCGGACGCACTGAAGCACAAGCGCAAGCAACATACGCAGACGCAGTAACGCGTTGATCATCAGTGCCTTTTGTTAAGGACAAATCAACACGTTACTGCGTCTGCGTATGTTGCTTGCGCTTTAGACTTTGAGCGAAACCGGGCGACGCGCGACAACAAACCAAAACCAACGAAAGGGAAAAATAATATTGGAAAGGGCTTTTAGAAAGTCTACTTGCGCTTGTGCTTGCGTCGCTAGTGAAAACCAGGCTTTACCGATCGATATGAAATAATTCATCTGTATCCTCGTGCTGCGTTTCTGGCAAGTCACCATAACATACTTCATGTGTACCTACTTATAAGTCGATGTAAAGTATAAAACATCTTCTGAACACTTCAATAATCAGTTCAACAGTGTGAACTTATGATAATTTTGATGCCCTTATGGGAGCGTTTTGATCTGATTACTGACCGTAATAACTAATATCCTGACTTGACTAACCTCAGGGTCTCTCAGTCCCGGGGGGGGGGGGAGTACTCCCTATAATGGACTGTACGGGGAGGCAGGTATATAAAAGGGTAGGGATTTCACGAGTTGGAGTATAGAAAAGGGTAGGGATTTCACGAGTTGGAGTATAGAAAAGGGTAGGGAAAACTGTCATTTAGGTATGAGGTGGACTGCGGGTTTGAAGTTCTTAGCCATCGTAAGACAGCTTCCTTCCACTTCCTTCTGGGGATATATATTGTTCATTAAGTTCATTCCAAGGGTATATAAAAGGGATGCAGTGTTTCTACTGTAGGTATGTGAAAGCGGTACCATTTTCATAATTTCTATGGAAGGTATATGAAAGGGGTACCATTTTCCATGGAAGGTATATGAAAGGGGTACCTTTTCTGTCGAAAATGGTATATAAAAGGGTAAGGGGTTGGACCTCTGGGTGGAGCCTCCCCGGGCTCTCGGTCTCTCTATATGTCTCTCTATCAGTGTATTACTCACCCGGGCCGTACTCCCGTAACATTTATAAGGTGGCGTTGTACCACGGCTCATTCTCTCTAACAATTAATCAGTTTGCAGTGACAGTATGAAATTTTAAGACTGTTTTATGAAGGAGGAGAAATTTAAAGGAGGAGCCAGAAATGCCGGATTTTCAGATAAATTGGAAGAAATGAAGATTTAGTAAAAAATTTAAATTATAATTTATAGTTAATCCGGTCCGAATCATTTGCTACAAGAAACACAATGTTTACTTCACTGCAATCGAACTATATTAAGAGAATATATATAGACAGTATTTTTCCAGTTCTATTTTTACTCGGTCCGGAAGTATAAATGAAAGCCGATATGAAAACAGTCCATGCCAAAAAAAAGTCCCTTTTGACATCTAAAATTTCATCTTTTTTTCTATTCTTTGTTTCCTTCCGCGCTTTCCTTCCGACATGTCCGATATGTTTATAATAGCTCCATCCAGGAATATAAATACCAGCATCGATACTGGTCAGTATTCGGACGGGGAATATATTATTTCGGCAGCTTGGTCGAGGGCCTAGCTATACGGGGCACTGAGTGGATTTCAACTTTCTTTCAAGTTGGTAGATTTTAAAAAAGTTCTCCAGCACCGTATTTTAGGGCTCGTGGGTAAGTAGCTATGCAGAAACAGTTTAATTTGAACATGCTTCTCTTCGATAAAATTTGAATAATCATGAAAGGATCTCTTACAGCTTATTTTGCGTGAGTGTTTAGTTGCATGACTCAGAGAGCTGACTCAGAGATAAACGAGGCATAAATTACACGCACGCTTTATTCGCCCCTCTCCCTCCCCCTCCACGGGAGTTTCCATTGACTATTCCGTGATCGCTGGTCATCGGTACATTCCCACTAAATTCTTAGACTAAAGATTTTCGCGAATTTTTTTTCTTTTGCATCAAATTCGTGACTGGATAAAAATCTGCAATATATATCATAATCTCATTTATAGATTGAGATTCATTTTCCGGGACTAGCCGAGATACAACACTGTTTGGTGGAACGCTGTCTGATTCACATAATGTTTTGTCTACAAAAATCAAATTTCCGCTAGTTGTTTTATTATTTTTTTTGGTAAATTATATACGAGTCCTTGAGAAGCGAAAGCACGTCGGATTACTATATTTAGCAGTTTTCATTATATTGCTTGCGTGTCTAACCTCGGCTTGTTATTTGTTTATGTTAAAAACTGAGCGAGCGGCTCCTATGATCCATAAAAAATAATACGGACTAGGCCACGTCAAAGCTGTTTAAATCCACCTTTAAAATATTACCTCCCGCCTGAAAATTATGAAAAATAATAAAAAATGATTAAATAGAAAAATTTGCGTGCACTCGATGTCACGCGATCTGTCGAAGGCATGCAATCTTAGATACGTAAAATAACATTGATTTTTTTAAGAATTGGGTACCGTTCGAAGAAATATTGAGTTGTCTGTTGCGGTTAGTGTTAAATATTATATTTTATAGACTTGTATAAAGGTCAAGTTCACAGCACAGCCTCGGGGTAGAACCGAGGCGAGGTTATAAAACTGACAAATTCTCATGTTTGATTTAAATAATTAGCACGTGTATTTAAATAGCAACAAGCCCCAAAACCCGCCGTTTTAAATTTATGTCGTTTCAACAGCACGTGAAGGGAAACAAGGGTTATGCATATGGATAGAGATGTGAAATTATCCTTGTGTTGTCGTGATAGTTTGATTTTTTGATCATTTTTTGCGGGACTTTGAATCGCATACAGTTTGCAAGGTAAGCTATTTTTGTAACATGCACAATTTTCATTTTCCGTGATTTTCGTGATTTTCATTTCTCAGAATTTTCCAGTGCCAAAAAGTAAACACGATCTTCTACTATAAGTTTTTCCATAAGTTTTTTCGCATTAACTACAGGGTTCCTCACGTTATGTTTACGAAATGTGAAAAGCACGAAAGCTATTTTCATATTCACCGACCAGGGCAATATGACCATACTGTCAATACTACACAAAACGCAATATTTGCATGACAATGCCTGCTCTATACATGTAAAGTGATATATGTCACACTCTTTACAAATATAGCATGGTTTCCCCCAAAAAATGATATATAAATCGTTCGTTGTGCGGACAGTCGTGTTAAAAAGAAAGAAACGAGCGTTTGCATTCGGAGAAAGTATAAAATATTTGCAAAGGAAGTGATATAAAGTGAGCAAAGAGGCACTTCCTTTACGCGAATGCGTGGTTCATGGAATCCCCCACGTGATCATAACAGTGGCTCGTGATTGGTTGATTTCATTCGTGGACGCCACGGCGTGCTTGACCGGCCCCTCCAGTGTGAGACAAGTTTTCCTTGCATTTCAATGATTTCCACAATGAAACCTTCGTTTGTTTTATGTAGAAAGTTACGGATTTAGAAGTTAAAAGTGCGTGGTTGGAGGCTATGGTTGCCTACCGTGGTGAAAGCTGCTGAAAAACTTATGGTTTACGCGAACTTCACCGCCGTGCAGCGCGACCATCTCTCTGGCCTTTTGTTTTTGTTGTGTGCTTGAAAAATTCACTTCTGTCATTCGTGTAGGATATTTGTAGGCCGAAATTGATAAAGTTGGCGAACCTGGCCAGTAATATGCTCAATGGTTTCCCAGGTGGATGTCTTGAGCGATCGAGAAAAGGAGATTTTATCCAATTATGACAGGTTTGGATTTGAATGTGCCTGTTCGTGTACAAGTCGTTTGGTTGGCTTTGCTCTGATCGAACTATTAAATTATGTCTCGTTTCTTTAGCCGATTGTACGGATTTTTGCGAATTCAAGACCCCATTGGAGATCCATCTTTGCCAGATCTGAACCACAAATCATTGTTACTTAAGGTGAGGACGAAAGTTTGAAAACTTTAAGCTCAAAGTTTTTTGCAAAGTTATGAACTCTATCTTTGGCGTGAATGTTAGTCTTGGTGACACTTCGCTGGGAGTCTTTTAATTGTTCGCTAACCGAATAATTACGTGAGCTTACGTGGATAGAAGCATTCTTAAGTTTGCTTGAGTCGCTGTGAATCCTGACACTTTGTATTTTAATCTCAGGGTGTAGAATTTTTCGAGAAAGAGTTACAACGAGAAGGCAAAGGAGTACATCCGTCTACTTTCTGCAAACTGGGACATATTCACCTGTTGCTTGAAGACTTTCCTAAAGGTACGTTAAAATTCCTGTGCTTCAGGCAAAATCGATTCTTTTCATGTGTTCCTTTCGTTAGAAAGACAGACACAATCAATTATGGATTTTAACGTTCTTTAGTTGTGATCGAAAGGGTATTCTATTAAAAAAACCCTTACACATTCATCTGTCTGGTCTGTGCACTTGAAGGGCTATCTCGAAGGCAGTTGTATGTAGCTTGCTCGCGAAATATAGTAGTGATTTATAGAATATTTTTGTAGATTCATGTCGTTTATGAAAGCTGTCATGTATTTCATTTTCAGCTCTTTCGGCCTACCAGAGGTTCTTTAACGTTCAACAAGTCGATTATTGGAAGGTAAGCTAATTTAATTTTTCGCGCACTTATAGCTGCCATGATTACATACAATTTCATTAGGTTTTATACATCTCTGCTATTAAAACGGCGTTTAGTTATGGCGTTAGAACGCAGCGAATATTGCAAAGACTTGAACAGATTTCATTGGTAATGCAAACAGAAACTGTAACACTGGATTGCTCCTGTTGCGTGTTATTACAACGAAAAGACGTTTCTTTTGTTTTCATTTTAAAAGGCTTACAACCTTGATGTGGTTTTACATGAAAGTTTAACTCGTCGACTTAGTTCAACACGAGATCGTAGATTCTTCCTTATTCTGGATGCAAAAGCTATATATAGCGGCGATTAATCTGTTATGATGTGAACTTAGTATAATTTACCGATCTGGTTTATAAACTATATTTTTAGCAGTAATTCTCCCATGTATTCAAACTGTGTTTTGCTGAACCGTCAATTTTACTATTGCCAGACAAAAGATATT
Organism: Desmophyllum pertusum; assembly: GCA_029204205.1. NCBI lineage: Eukaryota > Metazoa > Cnidaria > Anthozoa > Scleractinia > Caryophylliidae > Desmophyllum > Desmophyllum pertusum. The sequence continues at coordinate 61,502 of MU827812.1, forward strand.
TGAGTTCATAAATAATTGAAGAGCAGAATTTTCCTTGTTAGCGATTTTAAACTCTTTAAAAAGAAGTAAAGATCAAAGCGGAAACTTATTTATCCATTTATATACCGCTCAGGGAAAATCCCCGTAATTTTATTGCCAATTTTTGGCGATTTAATGCAAGTTACAGTTTTATAATTTGCTTTGGATTAAGCAGGATTAGGGAATTCTAACTGTTCTCTCTTGTGTGAATTTTATTGCCTAGTTTTACTTTTAAATTACACATGTACAGTTTGGTACAATCTATAGTTTGTTTTGTCATATATTTATATGAACAAATACTTAGAAAATATGGCACATCAAGTGTTTAATTTAATGATAAACAAATTTTATTATTTTTTACCAAGCACAATTTCGCTCAGTCAGCTGTGCAATCAGCTATTTTCGTGTTACTGTATGATAAGGATAAAATAAACCAATTATTGTTGAGCCATATAATTTAATAACCTGTTCAAATAGGAAGTTTAATTTATTGTCCAGTAATATAATACTTTATTGTTTTATGTGGCATTTAAATCTTAGCCCGTCGTGTAGTTGTCAATAAACAGCAAGATTATAACAGTTTTTCCAAGCTGCTTTATGTCGTAATGTGTTGGTGAATATTTTATGTTCCAGTACCATTTTATCAGTTTAATTAAGTTGGATTTCTTTAAATTATTGACACCCGGGCTTAAGATCATGCATGCCATTTTAGGGACGGTCATTACTGGATCAGGAAATAATAAATGGCTTGTTTTTCTTTTTTTCCTAAACTGGGTTGGGAATTTTAACACATGTCTGAATCAAAGCCGGTCCACAGCCATTATTCCCAGCTGAGGTGGGAAGAACGGCTGAGCCGATCCAAATTCAATCAGTTTTTTCGAATTGATTCAGATGCCGTACTACACATGAACTTAATTCATCGAATTTGATTCGGCTCATGTGAAGTACGGCGTCTGAACTGGGTCTAAATCATTTTTTAATTCTCCCAAGCCTATGCATGCTCAGTTGAAATAATAAACCTAATATAAAATTATGTGACATTGAGTCTCTCTATGGGTACATGTACCTACTACACGTTTTTTGCAAATCATCAATTTTTTTAACAACAACTTCACTTTTATATTGGGAATTTTTAATGTACTAACCTTTGGTTTTGAGTGTTTCTCGAGCGCTTGCAGAGTTCAATGTTCATGCAAAGTGAGTTTTGACACTACCCAGAGGTTTAAACGACTGATGTCATAAGACATTGTTTTCATCATTTATTCATTAGCGGTCATTTGTTGACATCATAGTTATCGGGGGAAAAAAGTGATAATTTCTATTAAATTTTCTGCATGGCACATTTGATATTTTTCTATCTCACCGTATGCACGATAATTTGCAAATTGCCGATCATCGTTTCTTTAACGACACAATCATCGCAACTTCAATTTCATTGGAAATACCCATACAGAGTCTCAACATTTGCTATCGGTGACCTCCTTACAGCATAAAGTACCCTCAAGAAACATATGCAAAGCAAAATAGGTCTAAAGGCCAAATTTAATACAGAACGGCAATTGTACAACTTTCACGAACTGTAGGAGTCGTGTTTGGCCTGTCAACATTTTTATACTAAATAAAAAATTAAAAAAAAAAACAATAATAAAAAAAATTAAGGTCCAGAAAGGGGTCCGGTAGGGCGTCCATAAAGGAGGGGTCCACGTTTTGTACCGACCCCACAATTTTACCATTTTAACGCAAACTATGAAATGACTGTGTTCTTCATCCAACTGATTTTGTGTCAGTTCCATCCATTCCATTCCATCCTGCCTGCTTTATTTTGTGGCTCTACTGACCTTCTCCATGTCATACGCAGTCTTCCCACCATTCTTTTTCCTTCTGCCATCATTTCAATTGTTGGGTCATTCTTAGGGCAGACATAATATTATGTTTAACTTAGTTATACAGACATTTTTAGTACAACTTAAAGAGACACCTTAGAATATTAAGATTGTACCAGACAAAATACAGTGGTTGGAACAGCTGGCAACATGCCTTTAGCAATCAAATTTATGTACATGTTTTGTCTACAGTATTTCCTTTAAATTTCCTTCAAATTTGTCTAGAGCTCTGTACATGTAAATTGTGCCTTCAGCACTGCTATGCACAGCTTAGCGTATGTACACGTAAGAGTATTGTCTAATATCTCACTTGTCTACTTCACAGTCTTTGTAATTTTTTTTTTCAAAACTGTTACATACATGTAATGTTACTTTTTTCTTAACATTATTAATTTTTATTAGTAATGGTTGCTTAACTGGTATTGTGGTTTTCAAAAGCCGCCACAACACTTCCGTGAATGGTAGTCAGCAGTTTAATCAATGATATTATTAAGTACTGTATTTTAATTCCCCAGACATTAATAATATTGTGAAAGCCTAACATTGTATAATTACAATAGGATATTAGTATTGATACATGTACGTGAATAAAATTGCAATTATCTGGCTCTAAATCAGTGCTCTTCCATAATATTACACATACTGTACATGTGTGGAATTACAAGCACTAATTAGCTACTAAACATAGCCGTGTTCATAATTATTGCACACAATATCTAAAATTTTAATTTACATTGTGGGAACATAACATGTTAGTTTGTGGTTTAATACTCTTAGCATTTGTAAGTGCTTCTTTTAATTCTGTTTTCGTTTTGTTTCTTCACTTAAAGGATGCTGCGTTTCTTTATGGCTTAGGGATTGTGTATTTTAATTTCTCAGCATATCCCTGGTAAGATTACTAGCTCAGTATACTTACAAGTATGCAAAGATAAATTATTTTAACTATCAGCTTATTTAAAAGATTGTACATTTCTATGTTTTATTGTAAATCTGTTCAAAGTACATATATATTGTATGGTACATCTACGTAAATCCAAAGTCAGCTACGTACATCAAAATTGTAAAGAAATATGTAATAATTATGAACAATTTTAAAAATTGTTCAAATTTTGTCCAAATGTTACCAAAGACTTGTAATTCTACGTACAAATGAGCTTGAATATTGCCCAAATGGTGAATTTTTGTGTATGGTGTACATAATTTTATTATTAACAGGTACATGAATATATATACATGACTTGTACTGCATGTGTAGCAAATAATAAGGACATTGTCTACAAGTATTTGTCAAGATTCACTTCTCTACATCTCAGACAATGCTAAACAAACAAAACAGCAGGTATTCGCAAGAAATTGAATTAGCAATTTAGACTTTTTTACTGCATGCAAGCAAGTCTTCCTTGTGCCATGATCATGTGTGTAGATGAACGAGGTTTCCTCGACAATGTGGGAAATATATATATATAAATTATATACATGTACCATCTTTTCCCTCTATTAAATTTTGCTTCTACAGTGTACATGTACAGTATACAACAAAACAAAACATTTTCCTTTTAAATCTCCTAGTTGAAAAGCTGGACGGTGTTCCAATCAATATTGTCGAACAAGCAAACTTGTCGACATGTAGTAAACATTGCTCCTGTGCATCACGGAGACTCATTGTTATTTTTTTTTTACTATACACCTGCACAAGCAAATCAAATTGGCGAAGGAAACCTTGCTTGTGTGCTTTATGCATTTCAGTTCCTGCACAAAACATGAATATTTGAATCATTATTTTCCATTCAAACAGGGCAATAAAGATATTCCAGCAAGTGCTTTACATTGATCCCAGCTTTAATTGTTCCAATGAAGTTCATCTCAGGCTGGGAATCATATTCAAAGCACAGGGCAGCTGTGAAGCAAGTATTAAAGTAAGTTGCATGTTAGGAGAGTCACGGTGGCCTAATGGTTAGTGCGTTGGACTCTAGATTGAACTGTCCGGGTTCAAGCACTGGCCAGGGTCGTTGTATTGTGTTCTTGGGCAAGATACTTTAATAACTAGATGGACCGAGTGCGGTTTTACCTACAGTACATGTACATAATTTAGATATAGTACATGTGTATCATTTAGATATGTTAGTTTAGTAATGCAGGACCCCCTTTGATACCAGTGTTTTTACACTGATGGGGTTATCCTGCATAAATATTATATTATTATTATTATTAGATATAACTAGTTCAAAATCAAGACGTCATTAGTCTGAGTAAACATAATACAGTATCTCTCTTTGTGCTCTCAATACTTTCCTTCCTCCTTCCCGGAAAATTCCATATCAATGGCGTACGACTGAAATTAACAACTGAGCAACCAATCACCAATCAGATGCAAAACATGCATGGATCTCTGTGCAACTACCCTGTCATGCTGTGTGGAATTTTTGGGTGAAATCTAACATGTATCTCCAGCAAGGAAAGAATTGAGTGCAGGAAGAGAGACGTCTGTTTGGTCAGGCAAAAACACCTTAACTTGAGCCATTTGGCAACCATAGTGATGTCATCAAAGCGGTTGCCTCCAAGGAAATGCTACATGTAGTTGCCAAAATGACAATAATGTTTAGGTTGAATAAAGATTGTGACATAATACAAGTGCAGTTTCCCTTCCTTTTTTTTTTCAAGCCAATTTTTTTCATTGTTTCCAGCTTGGATAATTTGGCAGTAAAAAAACTTAAAGGAAACTGCATGTACATTGTACATGTAGCAATAACTATAGAGCTTTGTTTTCCATGTACGTTATTCTTTAAAAAGTGCATTTATCACAAGAAGTTGTACTGTACCAAACTGATTTGTCCATTTTCTCAATAGACATGCATGTACATGTAGTTGTCATAAACAATATTTTGAATTGCCATGGCAACGAAAACAGTAGCAGCTTGGTGTGATGTGTTATTTTAATTTGGCAGATTTAACTGCAGTTTAAATTCCCATTTTCAAGAGCATATTGCTCCTTGTCTTTTTAGCACATTAAAAAGGCATTGATGGTTTTCTAGTATACACTCCCTTGGTACTCTATCACTGCCTTAACAGTCAGCTGGATTGTAAAAGGGTTATGTTTTGTTTGCAGCACTTTCAGATGGCTCTGATGGACTCTAGTCCCTGCTCACTATCTAAACTTGAAAGTAAGTTTGTGCTATTTCTCTTGATTTGGAATAGTGTTACACAGACCCTTCTTAAAATATGCAACCTAGAGACACATGTAATCAGAAAGAAAGAAAGTTTGATTCAAGGTTGAAATTCCAAGATTGTGATATGACTTGTAAAGAAAACTTAGAACATCTTGTAGAACTTACATGCATATGGGAGGAGTTTTGAATCTCATCTAACAGTTTTTGAAGATTTCTCAAGATTTCTAAATTTTGTTTGGAGGTGACCAATACATTTTCATACAGTTAATTTTGAAAAATCCAAGAAGCTCCTGGCGACCTTTACTGTGAACTGTGATTTTGTGGCCATCACCTACACATGTAATTTTGTGAAAGATCCTGAATGTGGAATGGCCATTTTATATAAAAAATAATGGAACAAAATTGTGATCTTGAGGCCCCCATTACCACCCTTTAAGAAGGGGCAGATTTAGGCAAGAGTTTTCTAACTCACAGTTCTGATGTAGTTGACTAATGATTTATTGTTGTTGTTGTTGACTTCAGTTCGCTTTCATCTGGGTCACCTTTTCGAGATGCAGAACAAGTGTGATTTAGCACAAGAAATGTATGAAACTATCATAGAGACTCCTAATGCACCCAACGCTGTCCGAGCTAATGCATATAAACAGCTGGGTAAGTTTCTTATACATGAACCAAGGAATGTCATAGAGTGATTTCATTTAACCCATGAAACAAAATCTAACTGTTAGCGCTAAATAGTCAAAACTAAACAAAATAAAACAATGGAAATAGTGTCTGATAGTATCTAATATTGTAGTAACTATTTCATGGGTTTAGTGAAATCACTCTAACACATAAAAGAGTGGCAAATGGTTTAAATATTCAAAACTTTTGCAAGACTGAGAGACTAGCATTTTTCTCTGCGACAAGCTTTTAGCCAGAAGGGCGTCCAGGTGTCCTGTGGACGCCCAATCCTGGGAGAAAATGATGAAAAATGCACCAAAGCTTTAACAAATTCTGGGAGGGCACGCCTCCAGTACGCCCACTTTTCAAATTCTGGCTAAAAGCCTGCTCTGCGAGCCAGATATTTTTGCCATTTTAAGATGCGAGCCCAATATAATTTGATCCTGAGCAATTTACATTGTACAGTGTATGGCTCTCCAGCTGGGAGTTGCATGTACGCGTATTTCGTATCCCGAGACTTGAAGTTGTACACCGTAGGTTTGTCATGGTGCATTTATTAGTAAATATTTTTATGAGGTGGAGAGTTACAGCTGGATGTCGTAGACCTGGTGTATCTTGCACAGATCTAGAACTTAGTCAGCATAATTTACAAGTGCTAATTTAAGTGATTGTTATTTGTTATTAATGTTGTTCTTTTTCTGTTCAGGGTGGATGTATTACAACAAGGAGCACCTTGGGGACAGAACATCCAGAATGGAAAAAGCTGTTCAGTTGTTACTGAAGGCTATTGAGACAGATCCAAACAGTGGTGCTGCTTGGTATCTTATAGGCAGGTTAGTCCATCTAACATTGTGTTGACTTGTTTCACCACTTATACTACACTGTAGCAATTAACAAAGTTTGCCTTTAGCTTAGTAGATGTCTCACTAGGTCGGCACTCAAGTCCAGTTTCCAAAGCACGATTAGTGACTAACAGCCACTCCCCCTGGATGGGATTCTCGTCCATTGCAATTTGCTTCCCAGTATTTTCTATCAGGTTGCTTTAATAGTTCTCTAACACCCATTTATATATATTCTGGCTGGAGAGAGAGGATCGTATTGCAAGAGTAAAGTGTCTTGTCTAAGAGCACAACAACAAAGATCCCTGCCAGGATTTGAACACCCCAAGCCTCTTGATCTGGAGTCCAACGCACTAACCATTAGACCACTGTGTCTTTATATATATCAGTGGCGGATCCAGGGGGAGGGTCGGAGGGTTCCGGACTCTCCTATCAGACCTGAGGGTTTTTTGCAGTCACCATTATCCATAGCACAACCATCTCCAGGATCCACCAAAATGCTCTTTTCAGAGCCTAAAATCTCTAAATGTTTCTGGGGGAGGTCCTCAAACACCCCCAATTGGAGGGAAGCGGTAATAACTATTGCCGTCTATTTCCAAAAATTATCCTTCTACTTTAACTTAGCATTTTTGGGAAAACCCTGGGACCCCCCATATCAAAAATTCCTGGATCCACCCCTGTATATACAGTCATGTACTAGCAAAGTCGGCTCATTTTCTGTACCAAAAAGTGTTTTATAACTACAATTTGTTGTACTCTTTTTCGCCAGGTGTTATGCTATGCAAGGAAAAGTGCATGATGCTTTCACATCTTACCGTCATGCCATTGACAAGTCAGAGGCGAATGCTGATACCTGGTGCTCTATAGGGTATGTGCCATCATGAAATAAGTGATTCGAAGACTCGGAAAAATATTCATCCCTCAAGAACTTTCTGATAGGATTTAAAGGTTTCGTGTTGCAGACTAAATTTACTGTTTGTTTTTGTTGTAGAGTGTTGTATCAGCAACAAAATCAGCCTATGGACGCATTGCAGGCCTATGTGTGTGCTATCCAGTTGGATCCCACTCATGTGGCGGCATGGACAGACTTGGGTATTCTTTATGAAGCCTGTGAACAGCTAAGGTAAGAATTCATGAAGTGTTACTGACTTTTCCTTCATCCGTTGGTTTAAATACGAAAATGTAACATGTACATGTAATCATGACCTTTTACTGTACATACAATAATTATTGTCTATATCAACAAACAAATTATTGTAAACTGGACATTAACGTATTATAATTAAGAATCCCAACTGGTGGGAGGCTAACAAACCAGTTGGCTATTTTATTTACAAAGTGCAGCCAAGGAGTTGAACTCAAGACTAAAGAACAAATCCAGTTAGTGGTAGGGGTAGAGGCCTATCAATTTGAATCAGGGACCAGCGCCCTTTAACCACTCTTCCATGCTGTCTTCCTCAATAGGGCAATTCTACTAATTATTAGTAGAATTGCCCTACAGGTTTATACTGTATATGTACAGTATGTATGTGGCTTGCTTATCTTTAGCATCTTGTGTACTAATGCTGTACTCTTCATTTTTAGTGATGCCATTGCTTGTTACAGTGCAGCCAGAAGATATGGTAAGATGTGCAATATTGTTATTTATCCGTTTGTGGTTTAATTACATATTTTTGGTAAACCTGGTCCACCATTAGTGTCACTGTTTCCCGTGGGGACAGTCATTAAGAGTTTGGGTTGCTTCCTAAATTTGCCATGGTCTTAAGGTGCACAACCTGATCACATGCCAGACCAAAGTTCAAGCTGTTGTTGCCCTAGAGAGTTACACAGTTTTGTTGCATATACAGTTTTGAGGCACATCACCTGATACTGCACATTCTTGTCCAATAGAAAACGGCGTTTCAGTTGCGGGGTATAACAATCCACTCTATTCCCAGATTGAGTAAAACTGGCTAGAAAATGACAAATCTATAGTGTACACGTATAACATCAATGATTGTCGGTATGAGCTTGAGTAAAGGAAAGCCACCGTGACAACAGATGATTGTTCCACAGGTGCCACAGACAGCACAATTGAGGCACGTGTCAAGGCACTACAGGCTCAGCTAGCAATGATGCCGCAGCAAGGAGAAGCACAGAAAAAGTAAGTGCTTAAACTAATCATTTTCTTTGGTCCCCACCTCTCTCAAGTAAACATGTTATAAAATGTTGTATATTTAGCTGCTGCCCTGATTTTTTTATCTTATTAGCATCAGGCTTCTGGGCTACTGGAGAAATCGAACTCTGTTCATGAACCTACATTTTGTATTTGGTTGGGTGAACACTGCAGTGTACACTGTATATGCCCTTATTAACAGTTGGATTTTTTTCAGGAATATTCCATCTGTTGATGAAGCTTGGAAATTACCTATTCCTGCTGAGCTAACAACAAGAACAATAAGGAATGCTCAGGTATGTCCTGAAGTATTCACTCCAGCAAAGTCGGCCAGGGTTTTCCCAAAAATGTGAAATAGAAGGATAATTTTTGGAAGTAGACGGCACTAAAATCTTTCACATGACATAGCTGTGTTTGGGGTATCCACCAGAAAAAAAGAAGAGATTTCTGGCTCTGAAAAGTGCATTTTGGTGGATCCTGGAGATGGTTTTGCTTTGGCTAATGGTGAAAGCAAAACTCCTCCAATCTGATAGGGGGGTCCGGCCTTCCCCCCCCCCCCCCCCCCCGACCCTCCCCCTGGATCTGCCACTGAAACAAGTACACCTGTACCAGTTAATGGAAAAATCAGTTTCTGAGACTTGACTGAGCAACGTTGCTAAGCAGCATGACATATCCACCTTATTCCATGCTGGCATGACTGTTTTCAGAGCACTCGCCTATTCTTATACACGTACTTTCAGTGCTTCAACAAAGATTTGCCAAAAATGTCACTTGTTCCCCTGACTAAGAAGTGGTTTGGCTTAGGGAATAATATTATTTGAGATATTTTCTAAAGATTGAATGTTCCTTGACAAAACTAAGGTGGAATTTATAAATTCTAAGTAAATTTACCGGTACTACTACAAAGTACTTCAATTTTAAAAGTTGATGATCATATAGACAGTTAAGTCTATCTATATATTAAATCTATCTAAGTACTTTTTATAATTATACAGGTCAAAATGTTGACAAGTGGTCAGATACAAGGTCTACAACAACAACAGCAGCTGCAACAAATTTACCTCCAACAACAACAGCAAGCTCAACAGCAGCAACAACAACAAGGCACAGAGTTAAGCAATACTCAGGCTAATGCTACAGTTCCCTTGGAAAGTGCAGCAGCCATTGCAACTCAAATTATTACCAACCATGTTTCTGGAGAAAATCATGAACATGTTGATACAAGTCAGCTTAGTCAACCTTCAAGCTCACAAAATAACTGGTCTGATACATTACAAGCACACAATGGTCAAAATTCGACAGCCACAGGCTCTGACAATCAGTTTGCTAAGCCCACAAAAAGTGAGGTCCAAACTAGTCCTTGTGTCGTAACACAAGGAGTCTCGCATTCAGTCGCCCCGACGTTACTCACACAATCATTGCCTGGGCCTTTTTCACAGTCAGAGTCGCTTCTAACAGATGCTCATAGTAATTCATCAGTGTCTGCCATGGATACATCTACATGTATTACCACAGCAGATCACATGTTACAAGTGACTGGTCATCAGAATTCTATAGCAGGGCCTGGCACAGTAACGCTTTCATCGCTTTCGTCAAACTTTGTTTCGGCTTCTTCCAATGTACTGCTTAGTCAGAGTGTTGTTAGTAGTCAAGGAACAACTTTTCTCTCCAGTGAATCACTGACGACGGGATCGACAACCACAACTGAGCCGTCTTTAACTAGCGGAATGCATACAACACTATTGGGTGAAATCAACTGTTCCGTTGATATAAAACCCAGCCCATTAACAGGAAATGGTGATCCCACACTGAGCAATGGAACCATCTCGACCTATTCAGGATTTTCAAGTTCCAATGCTTGTGCAAGTGGAATGTCCATTTCCCCATTCTCATCACCAAGTTACGTCATGTCACCCACGCAGAAATCACCTTTTCACACAACTTCGTCTCTCTCCCCAAGTTTAACTCAACCTCTCTCTATTATCAACCCGAGCTGTTTATCTCCAAGTTCAGGTCTACAGGGAGGACAATCAACGTTCTCTCCATCTCTGATTCCAACTGAACTTTTGTCCCCATCAAAACAGCTTGCAGTTGTCTCACCTGGCTCATCCAAGTCGCCGTTCAATCTTAGTTCAGGGGGGGATAATTTGGCCGTCCCAAAGTTGAACTTATTGTTTGATCCCAATGCAATTCCACACCCACCATCTACTCCTGCACCACCTCTTCCAACCGACAAGTTGTCACCACAGACACCAAGTATTTATGTAAGTACTAAAGCTTCAATGTCACTTAGAAAAAGGTATGCCGCACTCAAGCCAACAACCACACTGCCGGAGCTTATCCCGGTTTCCGTAGCACCTAGCCAACTTGGAGTATTGATACTCCCCCTGGATGGGATGCTTGTCCATTGCAGGCTATCCCCAGCATTTTGTCTCCGGTTCCCATTTATACTCCTGGGTGACAAGAGGCATTATGAGAGTTAAGTGTCTTACCCAAGAACAAAACACGATGACCCCGACCAGGGCTCGAACACGTACCACTCGATCAGGATCGAGTGTTAGGCCACCGCGTTTTCCACAATGTCACTTGGAGATACTACATGTACATGTATGTAGTTGTGATTTGTTGTGGTGGCTCCTCAAAATCAAACTAATAGTACGCACATTGGACCTCTATTATCCACCCTGGAGTATAAATCATCCCCAAGTTACGTCAAGTGAATTGTCAGGGCAATCTGCAAAATGCTGGAGGGTTACTTGTGATGGACTAGCATAAATAAATAAATAAACAACTTTATTTAAGTGTTAGAGGAATTAGCACTGCTGTGCATCCCATCCAGGAGTAGCATTACTCCTATTTGCTTCATGCTATGGAAACGGGAGTTAAAGGGACACTGTCCCGGCGTATTTGCTCAGAACTGTTATAAATGCATGAAATGGTCCCTAACTCTTTGAAATAAGAACTTGATAAACTCTAACTAAATGATAAAAAGCAATTTCTTCAAGAAATTCCATACTGCAACAAAATCTTTGCAAAATTTCAAAGATTTCCTAGCCAAATTTGAAACTTTGAAAAACTGACATCCTGACGTTTTTTCAAAAATCCATATTGCAATCCATTTCCATCCTCGCTGTCGTTCGTCATCCTCACTTCCTAATGGGTTCCTGTCATTTGTCGAATGTTATTCTACAGAATCAAACCATTATTGATCAACTTCCTATGATCTAGATATGTTTCTGAGCTTCCCAGAATCATGCTAAAATCAGGACAGTGTCCCTTTAAGCATTGGCCTGATAAGCCACCTAGACTATGATTCCGCTATTTTGTCATATCACCATATTATAAGATCAAGAGAATGCAAAATTTGAGAGCGTATTACACTTTATTATACGACATAGCATTTTAGAGTGCGAATACGCACCAAAACGAGTGCAAAATATGAGACCGTATTACACTGGTCTTAGTCCCCCTGACCGTGCGCTACGGAAAACACTGTCGAAAGCCTATATTTTAGGAAAGAATTATGTCGTATAATAAACAATTTATTCAGCGGAAAGTTGTGTAATACGGCTGGGCATTTTTACTCGTCAATGTTTATTTTTTCACGCCTAAAGGCTTGAAAAAATAAAAACTGACTCATAAAAATACCCAGCCATATTACACAACTTTCCACTGAATAACCTCTTTGTACATAGCGTATTTCAACACTCTTACTGAAAAATAGAAGCCAAAATAGCAGATAAATTTTGCAGTGGAATAATAAATCCCTTATTTGATAGTTTTAACATAATATAATATGCGCAGACATTTTGCTCATTGCTCACATTTTCCTCGCCCCTACAGGGCTTGGAAAATACTGCACAACTTGCAAAATCTCCACTCGTATAATGTATATGTATATATGTTAAACCATCAAATAAGGTGTATTTATTTTAGCACTAGTTACAATATTATTACTAAAATAGGCAATAATATACCGATACTAATCCATAACACTAAGCCATGATATATTCTGTGTAGGTTGAGAACAGGAAAGATGCATTTTCACCAATGCTTCAAAGCCTGGTGCTGAATAATTCCAATCCCATTCTAGTGATCAGAGGGTTAGCAGCCGCACTTAAATTAGGTTTGTATAAAATGCGTACTTACACAAGAAATCCCCGTTTGTTACATTATGTTCATTTTACCTGTCTCTAGATGGGGGGTCTGTCATCCATACAGTAAATGTCTCATTGACTCAGATATAAAATCATCTAGACAGTTATCATTGCATCTTTGTGTTAACAATAGAAAATGAAATGTGAACCTTTATTGTGGAGAAAGAGCATAACAGATTATTCAGTTTGTCTGTTGTTTGATATTTTGCAGATTTGAGTTTATTTTCAACCAAGAGTCTTGTTGAAACAAATGGTGACCATCAAGTAGAAGTCAGAACACAGGTAAAATATTATTAATGTTTAGTGTACTTGCTGTGAGCATTATCAGCAAATTAAAGTGGCCAGGAATTCTCTGACTCGAATTCCTTAAGAGTTGTGTTATCAGTATCATAATTTATAATGTCTCTTGATTGCTTACATGTACATGTACCAATAATAAGGTTCATCCTAAAATGCTGACAATTTTGTCTCACATGATCTATGTACATTGTATCACCTGAAAACACATTTGACTCTTGTTGGGAGAACTCAGATTTTCTTCTGACTAGCTTTTGTCACTGATTGAATATCTTTATCATTTTCTATTAATTAATAATTTTGGCAAGCAATACACACTGGTGATTATTTACTAGACAATTACTGTACATGGTAAGGCAGCCAAAAGAATAGTTCCCACCAGTATCACTTTTTGGAGATACATGTATACCGGTAGATCATTTAGTGTTTAAGACGGATTCTGCTCAACGTTCGAGCAATAAGTGCAAAAAAAAAATACTCATAGCACGGTAACATTTTGAATACAGTTAAGAAGAAATTATCGATAAATTAGCTCCCAAGCTGACCCCGCGAGAGAAGTCATTACATATTTTAATTAAAAAGACGCTTCATGTCAGTTCAAAACAAAATGGCGGGCGTTTTTATAATTTTTTACGAGGTTTGACATTAATTTTCTCGAGAATGCTTGAGAATTTAATTGCGGGGTCACTTGGAGAAGTGAATTAAGGTGGCTGGTAACGGTTTACAGCCCTTGCGCTTTGATTGATCGATACTACCATCTTATATCAGTTGATGTTAAAATAAAGGTGTCAAACGATTGCCTAATCATCGGTGAACAAGTTATGATAATATTTGTGACATAATAGGTTACCATAGCAACGGTATTACCTGTCAAAAACACCCTTATTTTTAGCTTTAAGTGCTTATAACTCAAAAACGAGCCCGGTTACCCCCATTTTTTATAATTGAATAATGATCAGCATGTTAAGATACAACTTTTTGCAAAGTTTAAAAAAATTCTGCGGAGGGAATTCAGAGCCACCTTAAATTTTCGAAAATTTAAGGTGGCTCTGAATTCCCTCCGCAGAATTTTTTTAAACTTTGCAAAAAGTTGTATCTTAACATGCTGATCATTATTCAATTATAAAAAATGGGGGTAACCGGGCTCGTTTTTGAGTTATAAGCACTTAAAGCTAAAAATAAGGGTGTTTTTGACAGGTAATACCGTTGCTATGGTAACCTATTATGTCACAAATATTATCATAACTTGTTCACCGATGATTAGGCAATTGTTTGACACCTTTATTTTAACATCAACTGATATAAGATGGTAGTATCGATCAATCAAAGCGCAAGGGCTGTAAACCGTTACCAGCCACCTTAAAGTGATACGTTTCAAATAGTATTCAAAATGTTACCTTGCTATGAGTAGTTTTTTAGTAATTAATTTTTGCACTTATTGCTCGAACGTTGAGCGGAATCCATCTTAATATGTCTTTTAAGCATCATGAATATGTCGTCTTTTGAGTGATCTCAACAGTAGAAATTATGCTAAAATTATACTATAATAACAAGTTGAGTTGTGGGTCGACCTTCTTTAGCATTTCTATTGTTGAAATCACTCAAAAATGACATCTTCATTCTCACTAGTGGGAATTGGGTTACAGTAATTATCATTATTTTATTTTTCATTGTTGATCGTTCTACATTTCAGAGACTTCAAGCTTCAGATGAAAACTGGGATACTGTCGGTGAAAACAAAGTTTGGCTTTGTGAGAGTAGCAGGTAATGTCAACACCAGTTGTAGTGTTTGTTGTGCAACGATAATGAGGTTGTTTACAGTATTCAAACTTGATCACTTAAGATCTTTTGCTATATAATATTGTAACTCTGTTGAGTTTAGAGATGTGTGTCATTTGCAAATCATAAGTTGTACACTGTACATGTATTCCAGTGGAAATTCTGACAATGGATACCCATACAAAATACATTTGTACTGCAATTTCTGATGAAACAATGACAAAAGTATTTTTTGTTGTTTTCTTTCTTGTGGGATGTGAATCTTCTGTTGTAAAAATGTCTATCATGACTGTATACATTGAAGTTGAAGTTTATTAATTTGTCACACAAAAATAGAAAAAATTACAATAATAATAGAAAAAGAAATTAACTATTATACAAGAAGTGGCGAGGGGGCCTATGAAGAAACCATAAGGCTTATAATTAGGCCCCCTGGCCTCGTTACATTACTTGTTAAGACATTACGTTGGAAACATGGAATGATTAACAGACATTATACAGGTCTACATTGTACATCAACACTTTCAATCTCTGACATTCCTTTTCACAGGTCATACACAACAATTGCAAAGTATGCTCAATACCAGGCCAACTCATTTCAAGAGTCCTTGAAGGTATTCATTTTTATCTTAAATCATGTGGATTTTATTATAATAATTATTATAATATTTTATTAACATTTTAGTTATAAGTCCACAAAATGAGATGTCTGCACTGAAACCAATACATTTCACCCTTTCAAGATTTTTTTCCAATATCCAACCTATACCTCTCTTAGTCTCTATCTTGCAGTATGGACATTTTGGTAGCTTACCGGTTTTCATTTTTTATTTACACTTTTTATTTATAATTGAATGTTTTGTTTGTTTGCTTCAGGAAGAGCAAGAGAGACTGTCAGGCATAAAAGAACCACCTTCACAGTCAGACAGTGATTCTTCGTCAAGCTCAAAAAAGTATGTGGACGAGCACTGGATTAATTTGTTTGTGTGTTTAGCCGCCATCTTGGATTTGCAAAACACACTGTGCTTTTTCTGGATAAATTTTAATGTCAACCATGTTGTTTTGTTTTACCTCCCAGTGGTAAAAAAGCCAAAGGAAAGAAATTTAAATGGATCAAGTTTGGTACAAATGTTGATCTTTCTGATGAGAGAAAGTAAGTTCCACTCATCTGTAAATATTTGATATTTTCCTTACAATTATCTTATGCGACACTTGCAGGTTCTTGTGGAGCTTGGGGGGAGAACATTTTGTTGTGGGGGTGACGGGGTTGACATTGTAATTCCAGGGGGAATCCCATATAAAAGCAAGGGGGTTTATCGTCAAAATTTGTGAAAGGAACTGTTACATGTAGGTCAACAATACAATACAATAACTTTATTCAGGTGTCAAAACTACTAGCTGGTCACAAGTGGCCTACTAATTGGGGACACTAACAAAAGCATTGAAAAAAAGAAAGAAAATCTAAAATATCTTATAAATGTATGAACTATTATTAATAAAATACAGTCTATCCCTAATTCTTAACTTATCATATCTAATATAATGCTAATTTATAAAATATAATTCTTAATATAAAATTATGAATACTAAAATCTAACATTTAACAACAGCAACCATAAAATCTTGATCTAAATTATAATAGTTGGGTAGGCTCAGGAGTTGCACAGATTACAGTTGGTGCAACTTTCGGTTACTAAAGCAGTCAGGTCCCTCTTCCTAATACTAGATTTAAATATAGTTAACGACTTTGAGGCTCTGTCCTTACTCGGTAGCTTTGACCAGAGATATGGCCCAAAGAATCGTAATGAGTGTTTCCCAAATCTGACTGTATTGTACCTCTGAATAAAAAAGTCTAAATAAAAAAGGTGCATCCTGATCTGTTTTTGTGGGCATGGCGTGGCTATCATCCATTCATAACCTTCCCCCATAAGAGGTACCAATAGTTCTAACCACAAGTCAGTTCCTGTCATGTTATTTTTTGAGGCTTAATACCTTAAAAGGTGGAATTCTTGTGGATTTGTTTTAACACTTTGCTATTTCCAGGTGGAAAACACAACTTCAAGAGCTTACAAAACTTCCACCATTTGCAAAAGTAAGTACAACTGATAGGTGTGCTCGTCATCCAGAATTCATAATAATTATTACAGTGTATAAAGCTTTGAAATTCAGATTAAAGGTGCTGGAAGTGTATAGGATGATCATTGTTTACGTCAGCTCCCTTTCATCTCCTTATTAGCATTTACCAAAAAATATTTCCTATAAAAATTATTATTTGAAAACCATCAAATTTACTGATATTTGTATCCATGGTTGTGTGGCAAGAGTGACAAATGTAGATGTTGCAACATTTGAATGCATCATGTGAAGCAGGTTTCAAGCATTATTTTTCCTTCCAAACATGGCACAATAACTAAGTTTTACATGCTCTTTCCAGTTAGGATATCTGTTTTTTAATTACATAGGTGAATTTCTAATAATGAGATCTATATAAACAATGACATGGTCAGCAAAGATCAGCCTATTGATTACAAGTCTGCTCAATCTCCTTAGGTTGTGACACCAGGGAACATGTTGAGCCATATTGGTCACACAATTCTTGGAATGAATTCAGTGCAGTTGTACATGAAGATACCAGGGTGCCGGACACCAGGTAACGACCAGCTACAGTTGAACCTCCACCTCTCTACAACGGCCAGGATTTTTTGTGCCGACCATGCGCCAATCCATATGTACTCCCTATGTACAATGGTCGCCTCTCTACAGCGGCCAGGAATTTTTGTGTTGACCATGCGCCAATCCATATGTACTCCCTATGTACAATGGTCGCCTCTCTACAATGGCCAGGATTTTTTGTGCCGACCATGCGCCAATCCATATGTACTCCCTATGTACAATGGTCGCCTCTCTACAACGGCCAGAATTTTTGTGTTGACCATGCGCCAATCCATATGTACTCCCTATGTACAATGGTCGCCTCTCTACAATGGCCAGGATTTTTTGTGCCGACCATGCGCCAATCCATATGTACTCCCTATGTACAATGGTCGCCTCTCTACAGCGGCCAGGAATTTTTGTGTTGACCATGCGCCAATCCATATGTACTCCCTATGTACAATGGTCGCCTCTCTACAACGGCCAGGAATTTTTGTGTTGACCATGCGCCAATCCATATGTACTCCCTATGTACAATGGTCGCCTCTCTACAACGGCCAGGAATTTTTGTGTTGACCATGCGCCAATTCATATGTACTCCCTATGTACAATGGTCGCCTCTCTACAGCGGCCAGGAATTTTTGTGTTGACCATGCGCCAATCCATATGTACTCCCTATGTACAATGGTCGCCTCTCTACAACGGCCAGGAATTTTTGTGTTGACCATGCGCCAATCCATATGTACTCCCTATGTACAATGGTCGCCTCTCTACAGCGGCCAGGAATTTTTGTGTTGACCATGTGCTGATCCATACACTTTACTCTTATTGAAACATCCCTACAATGGTCACCTCTCTACAATGGCCTGTTAGTTCTGCCCCATAGTGGCTGTTGTAGAGAGGTTCAACTGTATGTTAAGATTCATATACATTGTAAAGGTGCCATAAAGCCATGCAATGTTTTTAAAACTTACTTGGAAGATGAGAATCACCTTGGAAATTGAAGTAATATTTATATACATGTACCATGGATGGCAAATATTACTCCTTGATTCCACTTGGTAGTATAGGTGCACAGAAATCAAAGAAGCAAAAACTTTCATAAGTTAGTCTGAGTAAGCAGACACGTTGGAGCATGTAACAACATATTATTATGTTTAGTCAGTCTATCATAAAGATTGAGTTAGTGCCTCACTGGTCACCTGATATTCTCAAAGAAACTTTGTAAGCTTTGTAGTAAAAAAAAGTTCCCAAATATTTTATTTTATTTCTATTACATGTACACAGTAATTATGTCTATCAGCTGTAAATTAAAGTAGGTTATAAGATTAGTTTCAAGAATGTTTTGTTTTTAGGTCATCAAGAAAACAATAATTTCTATGCTATAAATATCAACATTGGTCCAGGAGACTCAGAGTGGTTTGCGACACCAACAGAATATTGGGGAGTCCTACACAACCTCTGTGAAAAGTAAGTCACTATGTCATATGTACATGCTGAATAGGCTAACGTTCCTGTATTAAAGAAGTTAATATACATGTAATGAACACAGTACTCTTTAACCTAAAGTATAGTACAGTACCAAAACTGGAATTGTGTTTTATGCAGTAGAAAAGAGGGAAAGAGAAAGGCTGCAGAATTCACTAGGGGAGTCTGCGACTTTAAAGATAGTTCATTAAAATTTCAACTGTAGTTAAGGTGTATCCTTACTGTAGGCAAATTATGGAGATCTGAAAAAACTAGACACCTGAAACATGCACCATGAGATGTAGTGTCCACACACTTTCCGTACATAACAATGACTTTTGTTTTCTGTGGCTGAGTTGTAGTGTCACTGTCCGTATTATAGAGGTGTCTGCATTAGGGAGGTTATTTTTTTAAAGCAAGTGTACATTGTATGGTTATTTTGCCATCCGGACGTAGATGACAAATCTTTGTATTGGATGTAACTTATTTGTTTGTTCTGTGTTATTCATTGTTGCAGGAATAATGTGAATTTCCTAACAGGTAAGGAGACATGATCTTCATAATCTACCCCTCTTCTGAGCGCCTCTAACCCCGCCTCTTCCTTCCCCTCCCCCCCCCCCTCCCTTCTTGAGCTCTCATCTCTCTCAATTAATAAGGCAATATGGCTTGAAAACACACATACAACTGTAGTGGCTTGTAGCTTGAACTGTCTCCTATTGAGAACCCCGTCCTTCCATACTTACAGTCTTATGTTTGTTATCAAGGCTCGTGGTGGCCCATTCTAGAGGAGCTTTACGAGGAACGTGTTCCAGTCTACAGATTTGTTCAGAGGCCTGGAGACATGGTCTGGCTCAGCCCAGGGGTAGTCCATTGGGTACAGTCATCGGTAAGCATTTCAGCCAGTTTTAAAATGTTGTTTTCAATCTCTATAACTAATTAGGTTTAAACTTACTGATGTTTTAACTTTGAAAAAATGTTGGACGTTCAATTTAACCAAGTTAACTTACATATCGGAGGTTCTGATGTTGTTATTACCTTTTTAGGGCTGGTGTAACAACATTGCATGGAATGTAGGGCCTCTAACAGGTAAGGGTTAAATCTTGAAGGGATTCTGGTGCAGGTGTCCTGTGGAATCGTAACTTGAAGGCCAAGAGTATAAAAACTTAATGTAACCCTGGTATTTCCTTATGAAAAATGTAATAATGTTTATAATGAATAACACTAAAACAGCCACAGATGTTTCGGTAATGTGTTGTTGACAAGTCGTTGAATTGTTGGTACAAAAAGGTGAAAACCCTGAACCAAAAACACATTTAATGTAGCTCTTAGTTGTACGGTGTTTAGGGCTGCAACACTCTGCAGAACCATTGAGCAGTCTGTTGTTTCATAACAATGTATGTATATGTTATGTATGTATGTGAATGTCTTTTTTTTGCAGAGGATATGTATCACGCTGCCATTGACAGATATGAATGGAACAAACTGCAAGGCAAGAATACTTCAGCTTAAAATTCATTTACAATAGTTACTGTGTAACTTGTTGTTTTAATGAACAACAACATTACCATGTTATAGGTTATTTTTGCTTATCAACATTGAAATTGTAACTTGCACTTTCACATAGCTCTTTCTATTGTCATAGGCTTTGTGTTTTATTGACTCAAAAGAGCTTTAGGCATTCTTTAAAAAAAAAACGTCCTGCTTGCATGTAACCCTTTCAGGCCCTTGCTTAAGAGAAAACCTTGCAACCATTTTTTTCTCTCTCAAGTCCTTCACTTCTTGATAAACAATCTGTGATGACCACAGTCTAGTTGCTCAGAGAGGTGCTAATGTAATTATTGTAAATTAATCTCCAGGCGAGAAGTCCATTGTTGCAATGACGCACTTGTCATGGAACCTAGCAAGAAATGTCAAAATTACAGAGAGAAATCTTTATGAACACGTCAGGTAAGACTGTGTCAGATGATTCACCACTTGTTTGACTTGACTCTCCTGTATCTGTAAAGCTATCTACCAGGAAGTAGGCTTATTCAGTTTTCTAACTTCTTAGAAATCAAGCTATATAAAACCGGACTACAAAATAAAGAATTATACTGCTTCATGATGCGAGCATAGTGTTTACATGTATGTGTAGCGTTTCCCTAACCAGATTTATTATAAAACCAAGGTGTACACAAATTGTATTGAGTCATTGGTAAACCAAACATAGCTAACGCAATGAACCAATGAGAACTCGAAGCAAAAACATGCAACCGGTGCCAAGCGCGGGAAAACGCGCATACGCCAAGTGGTGATTTCGCACATTAAACAAGTTTTGTTAACCAGTTATAAAGCTCAGCAAAAAAAAATCAAAAAAATCAAATACATAACTGAGGCATAGTTATGTTATTGTGATTGCAGAGTTGTGCTGGCCAGGTCGCTCAGGTACTGTCATGTTACCATGGAGAAACTAAAGCGTGCTGGGATTGAAGTGATGTGGCATGGCAAGAAACACAATGAAGGCACTCATTACTGTGCTCAGTGCGAGGTAAGCAGTTACGATTTCTGATTGGATATTAAATAAGAGCCAGACGTTCACCAAGCACTTTTGTGTACACTTCACGTGACACGGACATTCGCCAGCATGCAGGGTTTTCCTAGTCTCCTTCGCAGCCGTTATTTGGGTCGTCGTGTAACGCTTAGTGGGGAGAAGCGTTACGTGAAGCGTTATGCGACGACCCAAATAACGGCTGCGGAGGAAACTAGGTTTTTACACTTCTCTGGTGAAAATGTCTGGCAAGAAACCTGAAACATTTTATAACCACGATGCAGACCACTGGGTACACCGGTGTTAGAAGTCTGCGCAACAGAAACTTTAATTTGTCCTCTCAGGCGCACATGCTTGAAAAATTCACATGGCTAAGAAAAACAATGTGGCCAATAGGCCATTTTCGAGTCGCATTTGCCTCTGTTTGATAATGAGGCCTGGTGCAAAATCTTTCATATAGGACCCTTATAAATAATGGAGTCCCAGCGACACTCCAAAGGTCATTTTAAGGGAAAATCGTCAATCAATCTTGAACCTAACCAAGCTTGTTTCCCATAATTGTCCCCTGTATTGCTGTCCTACGTTTTTCACCTTGTATGTTGAATGTTTGAAAACCTGAATTAAATATTTTTGTCGACCCTTGTCCTGTGTTAACACACATTTTCATTTCAGTTGTGACGCATTCTCATCCAACTGTTTCTTTGTCTGGTATCTTACTAAGGGAAGAAATAAAAACAACCTTACTGCCCCCCACAGCCCATTTTTGCTAGCAGTCGCCTATTGGAGGAGGCTGATTGCTGACTCATACATGTGGGTTGGTGTGAGTGTTATACATTAAACTCTGCACCATCCTTTGAGTCTCTGAGTGTATCTTTGTCGGCATTATAGGTGGAAGTGTTCAATATGCTCTTTGTGACGGACAACAAGAAGCATTTAGTTTATTGTCAAGATTGTGCGAGAAAGACCAGCATCAATCTTGATGGATTTATTGTCCTCAATCAGGTAAGACAGATTACAAGTCAATCTCGTTCCCAGAGTCCTCGTTACCCTTGTCCAGCATTGGAGCGGCCAACAAGGACCTCTGGGATAGAGTGATTCGCCTGACTTGCGCAGTAAGACCGGAAGTCCAAGAATCTTGGCGTCCGTTAGTTGAAACATGGGGTCGAACACATGCGCAGTAGAGCCGGAAGTCCAAGAATCCTGTCATGGCGGATCGCTTCCCCCCAGAGCTCCTTGTTGGCCGCTCCACCGCTGGACAAGGATAATGAGGACTCTGGGAATGAGATTGATTACAAGT
The DNA here is from genome assembly GCA_029204205.1 of Desmophyllum pertusum. Classification (NCBI taxonomy): domain Eukaryota; kingdom Metazoa; phylum Cnidaria; class Anthozoa; order Scleractinia; family Caryophylliidae; genus Desmophyllum; species Desmophyllum pertusum. Next base: position 84,403 of record MU827812.1, read on the forward strand.
GACTGTATTGAGTCTACTCCCTTACAAGTTTGTTTTCCTAGTTTCCTCATTGTACGACGTCTCTCCTTTGTTGCAGTACACTCTTGAAGAGCTGACTGAAGTATTCAATAATTTTAAATTACACACGGTAAGCTCATGTTAATTGCACCATTCACACCAAATCCACTTGCTGAGTATTTGACTTAAAATTATAAACAACTCTTGTTATAGTATTAATTCTACTTTGTGATTGCCGTACACTTGTTGTAACATGAGGTACTACGATTATCAGTTGAGTAAGGGTGCGATGGAAGTTTGGTGACAAGGTTTACAGGTTAAAACTACGTTGTTACCATGAGTAACTGACTTAGTTTCCAATGATAACCTGTGTGTCGCTGACACTTTGTGGCCATTGACGTCAGTAACAGACAGAAAGTCTGGGTTACCATTAGAAACCTAGCCAGTTGCTCATGGCAACAACGTAGTTTTAACGTGAAAAACATTGTCACCAAACGTCCCGCGCGCCTTACTCAACTGATAATCGTAGTATGTTGCATCAAGGCAATACCCCCCCCCCCCCCCCCCCCCTTGTTGACGATTTTCTTTATTTGGTACCGTGGCCGAGTGGTTTAGGGCGATGGACTTGTAATATGCCACTAGAGTTGTTTCGGTAGTGCCGATTTCAACTCCTCGACCCTACGTAAATAACCAACTGGTTAGCCTCCCACCAGTTGGAATTTTCTTACGAGTTTCTGTTAAGTGTATAATATTTGTTTGTGTTTATTTACAATATTAGGGCCATTTATACGGGAGAAAATAAGACGCGACTTAAACAGAACGCGAACTGTACCGTTTATACGTTCGCGTCCTACATACGCGAAGATCACGTATAAATGGTTCGCATCTTATTTTTGATACAGCGCACTTAGTTCACGTCTTATTTAGGACGCGAAAGCATTTATACGAGGAAGTTCACGTCTTATTTAAGACGCGGACAAAATAAGAAACAGCTGAAAATCCTGTTCTAAGATAAGACACGAATGCTTATTTTGTACTATTTATACGATCAGTTCGCGTCTTAGATAAGACGCGACTTATTTTCTCCCGTATAAATGGCCCTAATGTGGCTGTATTTTGCTCTCATTTATTCACGGCGTCCTTTGTGTTCTTGTTCCAGGTGTCCCCTCGAATTGTGGATACCGTGCTGTCCCAGAATTCCTCGCAGCCTGTTGGCATGCTCCCTCAGGGCGTTAGTAATTTGGCCTAGTTCCTGTTTTGATACTTTTCATTTTTTTTTTGTACAAAAGAGGTATATTTTGTATATTGAACAAAGCGTTAAATTTGAGCGTAAATTTAAATCTCATGCGAGCTGTATGATATTTAATTTAGTTAGTGGAAGATTATATTTGTGTGTTTGCGCTGTGGAAAGCGAATCTGGACATGATTCCAGCACTTTTTATTGTGCCTCTACAGAGGTATGCTAGTTTTCTTTTTGATTTGGTTCTCATTCTCTGCCCAACAAAGGATTCGGAAAGTTTATTTTGTACATGATATGATCCATCTCGTCACATTCTTGCTAAATCTGGTATTTTACTCTCTGGGGTTTACATATCTATTCTCTCTACTTAGTTAGATTATTGCATGACATTTTTAGCTCAAACTTGAGAGCGTGACATCACGCATGCGACATCACGCAAATGCCTTTTCTCGCATAATAATTATAAACAAAAGAACCTGCGCTTGTTTGTAATTACTTTCTCTATTCCCTTTAGGCTCGCGTCTAAATTTTTTTCGCATCTGACTTTTTTAAAGTTTAAGACAAATTGAGAGGTTCGTGAAGTTGCCCTCTTAGTGCATTTAATACATCCCTGATAATCTACGGGAATGCTGAAATATTAGGATAACAAACTCTCTTTCAATTGAGGGAATAGTTATCCCGCCTGTAAATTGTATTTTTTGGGCTCAGCTGAAATTGTTATCGTTCGTATGAAACAAATTGTGAAAATATTTTGCAAGCTGTAATTTTAGCTTAACTCTGATTTCCATGCGATACTTCATGTTAGACACCTCGAACTATCCTTGCTCGGCGATGGCATTTGTAAATACATGTAATATTTTGCACGCTTTCCAGAATTACTTGACACAATCCACACTTGACCATACCGCCGGCATCTCATAACCATGTCATGTGATAAATATGTTAATAACGGGCAAACAAACAAATAAATACTCACTTTTCATCATACCACAATGACGTGTAGATCACCCATTTGTGTTCATGTAATTTATCAAACCATAGTTAATAGAGGGAAATGGTTATGAAGCCCGGCAAAGTTCTTTGTTATATGTTTTTGTTCGCTATTTTGGGGGTTGACCGTGCACAAAACCTGACAAAATACAATAGGTGTTTAGGTGTGTTCAAGCAACTAACCAATAGAAACGTTTCGGTTACGTATTCATGCATAGTGTATGAGCGCAAATCAAAAGATGTGCACGGTCGTGGACCTTCCAACATAAATCTTGGCTTCTTTGTTTGCTCCTTTGAAGTTTACGGGGTTCATAACCATTTCCCTCTATTAAACTATGATCAAACACTATGTTTCATCCAATTTCCAAACACTGAGAAGAGAGTTGAAAATAAGATGCGTAGTGGAGTTTTTTTGTACTAAATTCGAAGAATTCTGAGTATTTCGACTTGATAGTGCTTCTTCATTAATTCACTTTATCCAAGTCACCCATTCCACTTATCATTTATTCATATTTTCGCGTTGACATTATTGAGCGTTGCAGCAGGGCAGGACATATTGTCACATTGAACCTAGTTGTATGGCCTTGCCTCACCATGAGTCCTCCATAGCTCAGTCATTAGAGCGTCCAACCGGCACCTGGAAGGTCATGGGTTCGATTCTCGTTGGGGAGCTCAGAATTTTTTTCTGAGTATTTCGACTTGAGAGCGCTTCTTCATTAATTTAAATTCGAAGTGTTTGGAAATCGGATGAAACACTGTCTCGAGTGTTTGATATATCTTCTCAATCGAAACAAAAACTAAGGAGTAAAGGAACAAATAAACTCGTAAAAAAATATATGCTAATTAAGACCAGGCATCCAAACCTCCGACACGGTTATGATTTTCTTTGTGATGAATTATTATTATTATTTTTTTTTAGAAGTAACATTTCATGGTTATTTTCGTGCAGTTGCTAGAAAAGGGTACAAAAAGGTGTTAGAGTGACTGAATATTTCGTCAGGCTTAAGCTTTTTGTGTTGCCATCGATTCGAAGCGCTGTTAATAAGCAATATATAGTTTAATTCAACGCTTTTTGGCGAAATATCCATTTATAGCTGAAATATTACCGAAACATACAATTGCGCTAGAAAATGCATGCAGCCATTTTAGCAATTTCTTAAAGGAGCTATGTCACAGTTGGCACATCTTGAAAAAATTGGGCCAATTTTTTCAAGTTCACCATTCGCAATCCGTCTTAATCTTCTCCATCCTCAACCATCCTTGTTCCTGTTTGGTTTATTATCACCTCTTTGGTGTTTTTCTACCTTATTAAACTATTATTTTGAAGCTTTCTTCAGTTTGAAGATGATTTTGCACTTCACAAAAATGACTTAAAATATCGTGACATAGCTCCTTTAAATAACAATCCCACTTCTAAAATAAACGCGAACTGAACAGCCATGAAATCTTTCACTCTTTTTCACAATGCATGTTCTTGTTGTGTGAAGTAAATAGAGCTGAAGAACCGTTCTAGGTTTGTATGTCATTACGAACAGCCATGAGATGCTGGTTACCAGTTGTTACACAGATAGGAATGCTTGTCATTTTCTGTATGTATTCCAATAGGGATCCGTATTAACCCTTTCACTCCCAAGAGTGCTAAGTACCAAACTGAGGAAAAAAATCTGGAATTTCATTTTTTCAGAATTGTCAAAAACAAACAGCACCACTTGAAAGTACTGCTCAATAGCTTTCATTTGAATGGTCACACACTAGGGTTCATCCGCAGACGTAAAAGTTAGAACCACCTTGCACAGCATAATAAACAGTACCACATGAAAGTACTGCTCAATAGCTTTAATTTGAATGGTCACACACTAGGGTTTCATCCATAGACTTAAAAGTTAGAACGACCTTGTACAACATAATAAACAGTACCACATGAAAGTACTGCTCAACAGCTTTCATTTGAATGGTCACACACTAGGGTTTCATCCACAAATGCGAGGTTTGACTCTGGGAAGTGAAAGTGAATTAGTATAGTTTGATGTAATTCAATTGTAGGAATCTATTTATGTTGTAATTTTCAGATAGTTTCTTTCAAAAATGCACAGTGTGTAGGTCGCCTTTAATTAAGTGACGTTTCGCCCCAGCAATTGAGAATCGATTAAATGCCTTGCGCTGTGATATAATGCCACATTGTGGTGCTGAATACAATAAAGATATTTATTTCGGTTACATACAGTCTTGCTGTGTTGAGAAGTACAGAATGTCGGGACCGGCTAGCGGCTCGTCTGCTAGACTATTCACAGCTCAACAGGCCATGCAGCGCTTAATTTCGTTTTCTCTAGCATGAAGGGACTTCGGGTATTCCTATTCCTTCTGGATGGAATGCTCAGGTTACCCCCAGCATTTTGTCTGGTTGACCTAACCAGTACTAGCCTGTTCCAGGCTCTCGGATAGTGGGGACGAAGCGAAAAGGCGAACGGCCGTTCGCCTTTTCGCTTCGTCCCCACTATCCGAGAGCCTGGGACAGGCTAAACCAGTACCCATTCATACTCCTGGATGGAGAGAGGTACTGCTCAAGAACACAATGACCTCGACCAGCTCTTGAAACCCCGATTGCTCGCTCCGGAGTCCAACGCGCTAACCATCAGGCCACCGCGTTTCCCACGGGTTGTGGGCGTAAGAGAAAATATTTTTCTTTTCTAGCCCCTCGTGCTTGCTTCGCTCGAGGTTCTCTTTAATCAATATTGACGACGAGAAAAAAATCAAAGCGAACGGATGGCTATCTCGGGGTGGAAGGTCAATGATTTCAGCCCTCCGAAGCAAAACACAAATATGCATGTCAAATTGGGATCGAGAATGTCATCACAGCCAAAGTGGCCAAAGATGTTATTGAACAGATCAATTGAACAGATCATTTACAAGTTCTCACACTTTAGTATTCCAGTAATGAACACTGAGTTCACTGCTACAGGTGCTCAGCTTGTTTGAAGGGCGGGCCTTGGGTAAGCGGTCACGCGAGTCACAACGACGTTGGTGTTTACAATTGCGTGATTCGATTACAAATGTCAGCATATTAAAAAATACTAAAATTGAAGCTTGTATTTGACCCTGAAGGATTGTCCAGTTTTTTTTACAGGAAAACTGGACCGTTGATTTTACTATCCAATTCCTCCTCGTAGAATAGTGGATTTATCATTAATTGTAAATGAAGACATCACTTTTGATAACAATTATCCCTTGTTTAATTTGTCAACTTATTCACACTGAGGGTTTACATGAAATTATTCCGAAAGCAGCACGTGCAAATAGCGAGCAGGCTCACAAAAAAATAGAGCGGCGCTAGCCGCGACAACGAGCCGGCTTGCCGGCGATCGGCGGGTGGGCCAGTCCCACAAAAAACTAAAACTTCTGTTTGCCTCGAAGAACAAAATCAGAACGCGGGCATAGCAATCCATCTAGACAGTTGGTAATTCGGATAGAACATCAACAGTCCATACAGGCGTTTTCATAATGCAATCAATCAGTGAATAGAGTCCGTGAGATCCTGGGAACGAGAGGCCGCGCGCGCGCGCAAAACGTCACAAAAGGCAACGAAACAAACAAATTGATGTCGTCAACAAACATGCATTGACCGTACAACAAGCAACGGTTTGCGTTCCATTTACACTCGGGATTAAAGTTTCTTTAGCATGTTTCTGGTATGAAGACCTTCTGCTTTGTATTGCTGAGTTGCTTTGTGATCTGTCTCTCGTCTAACACTGTCCAAGGTAAGACAGCGGTTTTCTTTTTATTTATTTATAAATGTATCTTGTTAAAGGCAGCGCATGAACTCAAATGTACGTTGCGTTTACACGAGACCGCAACTCAATCTACACATTGATGATCGAAACATGAAGTCCGCATTTTAATAGTTTATTGGTAAACTGGTCCATTATGAAAAGGAGCATTCTGATTGGTTCCTTAAACAATACGGACGGCCGCTAAGATAGACCGTTCACAAATTAGCTCCACCGATTTGCTGTTTTGAAAACATTGCACAGGAGAAAACTGTTTTCTATTTATAGTGGAAACCTTGTGTCTGGCCGACAATTTTGGTTCAACTACTAAGGAAAAGGCTTAAATATATAAAATGCATGAATGTGCTTTTACGCATTCATAACTTTCATTTATATAATGATAACTGCTTGTTGTCATCAATTTGATTTTACCGCAATTTTTGTCAAAATACTACAAAAATACAGTCAACTCTCGTTATAGCGGACACCCTCGGGACGTAGTTTGGAGTCCGTAATAGCGAGAGTCCACAATAGCGAGAGTAATTTTCAGTCAAACCTCTATAGCTTTTGCCGGGTGGAGGGCTGGATTTTGTCCGTAATAGCGGGTGTCCGTAATAACGGGGTGTCTGCAAGGCGAGAGTTGACTGTTCATCTTCTGGGAGAGAACTGCATACCACTGAAGCAATCATCAAGTGTTGGTGATGTTTTCTTTGTTTGTTTGGAACTAAATTTGTTTTAATGTAACTCTAGTAGTAATTGTGCATGCGAAACCTTCAATCAGCTCCCAAATAGCAGAACGAAATTAAACCTGCATGGGTTTTAGTCGTAATCAGAATCAGTAGGGCCATATGAACAAGCACAAGTTTTACAACAACAACAACAACAACAACAAGCTTTATTAACTCTTTGGTTGAAATACATAGATTTTCACCTCCCGCAAATTAGCAGGGCTATTCGAGGCGGGAGGTGACGAAAAACAAATTATAATAAGGGTAGCTAACAGTAGGGTTTTAGTAATAAATAACAAGAAGAAAATACAAGTACAAGCACGTACTGATCCTTGACCTGATTATGCCTGCAATTTTCAGTGTTGTTTATATGGACTGATCTCATTCCGATTCTGTTGACTCTATTGCTAATGAAATATTATAACTGAACGCAACAGCTTCGCGTTTTATAGTATTAAAACGTGCCACAGTTCCCGGCGAAGTGCTATGCAGTTCATTTTGATTACCAGGTTTCCTCAAGAGAGAATCACCGACCTTTCTTGGTTTCATTTTGTAGATCGATGACAAACTTTTTCCCAAAGTATTCAGTAATTGTTTACTGCTTTTTTATCAATTCTAGGACGTCTTTTATTTACATACGACACTTCGATCGCTTCCGAAAGATCCAATGCGACATTTATCTGCCAAGATACAGAAAGTGAATTGTCGTTAAAAGTAACCTGGTCGTTTCAAAGTTCTTCCGTTGGTAGTATTTTATCTGAAAATGGATCCCTAGCTCCTGGTATCAACAGAGATAAATACAAGCTTCTAAAATCAGCGGCAAAGCTGCAAGTTACTGATCTTAGAGTCAATGACACTGGCAATTACACTTGTTGTATCAAAGGAGAAAATGGCGAAACCTTATTGAGTGCGACGGCCGCGTTGTTAGTGAAAGGTAAGTTCACTGAAATGATTTACTTCTTCACATATAACTGGAACAAAACCAGATTATTTTCAGTGAAACTGTTCTTTTTTCCTTTTATTTTACCAAGGTTTAGATATGCCAGGTTAATTAGTATAAGTAATCGCATGGGGCCGAGTAAAATTAAGGATTAATATCACGCGTGTTTTTAGAAACTGAGAAAGATTTGTTTCGTTCCTCGCGCGGATAAAATTGGAAACATTTGTTTCTTGCGCGCCTAACATTGGTTTCCTTAATGTTTACGCAACAGTGTGTACTGTTTTAATAGCTAGCCTATAAACAGACTTCTCACTTCGCTCGCTCAATTCTTTTTTCGCTTCAGAAAGACGTGTGAGATTTGACCTAACCTGCGATCAGGCGTTCTTTTCCTTTTCTTTCTTTTCGCGGAGAACGAGAGCGCGGAGAGAGAGAGAGGAAAAGGAACGCCTGATACAATTATTTGCCGATTCGCTTTCCACCCACTTGTCAATGATCTGTCAAGCTGTCAATTTTCAAAATCTACGTTACAGTTCGTGACATTTGTACACTTGCCGTTCTCTTGAATTCGGTCTTCTGACCTTCTTTGCTTCAAGTGCATTTCTAACGGGCAAGATATGTTGTATTATGAGGAGCATTTTGAAGTAGAATAGAGCCTTCGACTGTGTTTTTGCCATCAATTTCATTCCGAAAACAGCAGACTACGATTGCGTTACACGACACAAATTTGCATAATAACGTCCTAGACATGTCTAGTCAGTCGTTATGGTCGAATGATTCCATGATTCCGTTTAAAAATTTGAATCAAATAACCATTTTTTAAGCGGAAAGCTTCAGCCGTTTTAAATGTAAGATCTTTATATTGGCTTAGTAATGATTCAGAAGAGTCCTTCCCTTCACAAAAGGCGGTAGCGGAGTGGGAAAGTAGAAGGCCTTTCTTGTACTTTAACATTCTCGTCCCCAGAGGCCACGATCCTTTTGGTCAGCACCAAGAATCGAGACCTCTGGCCGGAACCAATTTGTTGAACATGCGCAGAGTACTCGTTCTATATTCTCAGCCAATCAGATTTGTCAGATTTGACGGTAGTCCGCGATTCGCGGACTTCCGGTTACTCTGCGCATGCTCAACAAATTGGTTCCGGCCAGAGGTCTCGATTCTTGGTGCTGACCAAAGGATCGTGGCCTCTGGGACGAGAATGGTACTTTAATCGAGCGTGCACGCCGGATTGACAAAAGCCATATTAGGTACGCATGATTGACGGAAGTATTGTTTTTCGACCAATCAGGAAAACATTCAGAATCTGAATGTTGTACATGAGATCCGGCAAGTAATTGTATCAGGCCCTCCTCTCTTCGAGGAGGGCCTGATCGCAGGTTAGATTTGACCCGAAAAAATTCCGTACTAAATGTAACTGTTAAAACGCTGATGCATGACGTAGCTCTACAGAGACCCGTGTAGTGTCTCTGATTGGTTGTTACATACGCGCAAAAATTCAAGACGTGGAGCAACAACCAATCAGAGACAAAAACAAGGATCTCTCTGAAGTTACGTCATCACTAAATTTCTCTGATTCTGAATTTGAAGCTACTGATATTTTTCATCATATCGCTTACCGTTATTATCGTTGCATTTTTCTTATGATCAGCAGGATTACGAGATGAACATTCCGCGAATACTTCACATGGTCTTGGCTCATTACAACACGGAGACGTTTCTAGTTCTACTGCTTTTCACAAGCTTCAACCATCACCAACTGCAGCTTCTATTCTGTCAACTCTGATGGTGCAAAGCACTGTATATCATCCTACGTCTTCAGTTGTATCGACAAAGCACACTGCAACGACAGACTCAAGTCAGCTCTGTGGGAACTCTACCAATAACACAGGTATAGTTGCGAGTCAGGTCAAGGGCGTGATCTGGCCCGCCACGCCACGCTTCTCCAGGTGAGAAGCGATGCGTGACGGCCCAAATCACAGCCGCAAAAGATAGAATGAATAAAGCTAATGAATGGGGACAAGAAAGAAGAACTGACTTACTGTAAATACCTCTGTCAGCCCGCGCCAAACGAGGAAGAGAGTTGATGAAAGTGGTCAAACTCTTGCTCTCGTTTAGCTAATCTCGTTCCCAGAGTCCTCGTTACCCTTGTCCAGCGGTGGAGCGGCCAACAAGGACCTCTGGGATAAAGCGATCCGCCATGACCCGATTCTAGGACTTCCGGCTCTACTGCGCATGTGTTCGACCCCATGTTTCAACTAACGGACACCAAGATTCTTGGACTTTCCGGTCTTACTGCGCAAGTCAGGCGGATCGCTTTATCCCAGAGGTCCTTGTTGGCCGCTCCACCGCTGGATAAGGGTAACGAGGACTCTGGGACTCTGGGAACGAGATTGTCGTTTGGCCTGAAACTGTCATGCGCTCTCATCGAATTTGAACCTGCTCAAATTTTTCATGAAAATCGTCGAGAGTTTTCTCTCGTTTGGCCCACGCTTCATGATAGTCGATGAGAGCTGACGAAAACTCTCATGCGAGCCAACTCTCATCAACTCTCATCCTCGTTTGGCACGGGCTTTAGCGTACATACTTTTAATTATAAACTACTGACGTAAAAAACAAACAGCTGAGCTGAAATTAATGTATTTACAATTATCTTCCTGGATCATGCCAAGCTCATAAAGTATTATAGGGACAAGGAATTGCAAGCTTCCATTGCTAAATTATCCGTTAAAAACTATTTAGAACTTGTGTTGCTCCTGTAGGACTTTTTCCTGGACTTTGCTGTGAATGTAACCCCTAACGAATTGACCGCGCGGCTAAATAACTTGGACTGGGCACAAGGCAATTGCAGGACCTTTTGTAGTGGTATAAAACTGCAAGTTAATCTATTTTTCAGAAAACCTTGATGACAAATTAAAAGTGAAGTATAATGGACAGTCTTAATTTATTTTGCAGTTGCTTTTAACGAAGGGGAAACCTCGCCCAGTTTAATAACAGTTAAAGAGGGAGGAAAACTCAAACTTCAATGCAGTTACTGTGTGTGGCCGCCAAAGCAGGCTGTTAGCTTGTCTTGGTACAAAGAGGACCGGGTGATTCTCAATAGCAGTCACTATGTTATCACAAACCACAGTAAAGTTCTTGGTGTCCCTGTGGTGCAGCACAACAAAGATGAAGGACTGTACAAGTGCGTGGTTAACTCCGAAGAGCAGAACATTTCAAAGTTCATCACTGTTATTGTAAAGAAAGGTAGGTTTCTTTTCCGGGGGGGAGGGGGTATACTCAACAATTACGGGGAGGCTCTGCCCCGAGGTCCAATATACTATTTTGGACAGAAAAGGTAACCCTTTGATATGCCTTCCATAGATAATGGTACCCTTTTATAGACTTCAACTCGTGAAATCCCTACCCTTTTATATACCTCCAGCCTAAAAAAAGGTACCCCTTCGGCGGAGCCTCCCCGTATAGTCCATTATAGGGAGTACCCCCGGGGGCTTTCTTTAGACAATAAACTACCTTTTGGGAACCATAAGTCAAGCTTGCCGAGGGAGTTTCCTCATACTGAAAAAAAAAACCCGATTCCTCCACCCAAAACATTCAAGTTGTAGAAACACAGAACATTTTTCACGTTGTTGTTTTGCAGAGGACGGCTAAGAAATGTACCGAGAAGTATAACGCACGTGCAGAGCCATTGTACTGCAAACTTTTTAAGCCCCGATCAAACGGTCTCAACATTAATTTGTCGAGAGCCGATGTTGAGGCCGTTTAACACCCTCTTCCAACAATGTTGAGAGGTTTTGAAACATGTTGAGAAGAATTTGATTTCGTACTTTGTCTCAACATCTTCTCAACATTTCATTCCATGGTCTCAATCTCTCTCAACATGACTCAACAAATGTTGAGAGAAATTGATCGGGGCTTTACAAACTGAATTGAGCGACATAATCGCGATATGCTTAATAATTAATTACCTACATACAAAAAAGCAGATGATGAGAAATAAAGAAATTAATTAATTACGGGATATTAACTCGATGTAACACCAAATTCTCACAACTAACATCTGGAGAAATATATGGAGAATTGATATATTGAGACTTGTAAGGTCAAGCAGTAAGAAACTCGTCAATTTTTCACATTTTTTATTTCTATCCACAGCCGAGTCAAATCCATTGTTGTTAAGCGTGTTAGCGCAAAACAAATCATTCCTGTCCGTACAGGTCACGTGGCGCCTCACAGACCGCGGTGTCTTTACTGCCGCTCAAGTCAGCTTTAAACTCAGGCTGTTAGAATCCAATGAATGGAGACATCATGTTAGTAACACGTCCCAGAATCACGGGCTTTATAGATTTGAGCATCTACAGCCTAGCAGCGTGTATATACTGAACATAGCTCTGCATAACAATGATAAACAGACCGAGAGCAGGACGGTTGTATTCTGGTCAGCGGCTTCCAACTCTTCAAGTAAGAGTCTTCATTTTTGTATCAATGAAACGATCACGTGACACTGGGTGCTGTGGCCGCGATTTTTGTTTGAAAATCTGCTGTTTGCGTTCGCAGACTATAGGTATGCTGTGTTCCCATGCCATTGCAGGACCCCAGGTGCAGTAGTGAATATTTTATAATTAAAATAATTACCCATAATACGGCTTCAGGAAACGAGATTGTTGCGGCTGATGTGCAAAAATTTCACCATGGTAAGAGGGAGGCGAGGGGTGAACTCGTCAGCTCTTTGTGAGATAAAAAAGCGCCACGATGGTAAACGATTTTCTTAGAAAGTGAAGGATGAATGTTTGGTTTCAATCCTTTACATGGAAAACGTGATTTATTGTCTCATGACCTCTTGCCCTCGATGTCCTCAACTATACATCGGTGAAAACGATGAACATCTTCGGGAACATCTTCGTAGCATGTGTCGCATCCGTCAGGCTACCGATCTTCGAGACGTCCAAAAAGTACTCCTGCTTTCTCTATGGCTGACCATTTCAACTCTGGTGTACACTCTTTGGCGGAGATCGAGGTCGGTGGACTGACTGATGCTGTACAGAGGGATGAAAACAACTCGAAATGGAAGTCGTTTTTATTTTATTTATTTTTTTAATTGTTACATAGTCCTTTTCGCGGCCACATATGTGGAATGAATTCCTGAACTATGCAACATGTAACAACATGACTGATGCTTCAATATTAGACTGCTTGAGTGTCCAATTGCTTACAAAATTGATCATGTGTAGAATCTCTCTCAGGAAAAATGTCGTCGAAACATCTTTTTTTTTTTCGATTTCAGAATCCGATCAAAGATCGCTGGTTCTCTATCAAGTGACCAACAGAAGAGCTTTAGGCGTGGCGCTAGGCATCATAGGATTGCTGGTGATAATTATGATAATATATGCTTGTGTCACGTGGTGTCATGCAGACAAGAGAGGTTACTCTATTCCATCAGGGCAGCAGAAGCGAATGAATGAGAACGAATCTCTCTTCTCCACTAACACTACCTTGTACCACAACAGGTATGTTCTACAGTCACTCTCTAATCAGTACATTTCTTTGTAGCTGTTATTTACCGCTCCGCCATTCTGTTTTTATCGTTTCTCGCATGGAAGAGGGAAGCAAGGAGGTTTTATAAAGGCAGATACGGTTAACCCTATCACTCACAGAGTCAGCACTTGAGTCAATTACGAGGTTCTCACTGAAGCCAACCTCGTCCCCAGGGCCATCTCCGCTTTCAAGCTAGATGGCGGGTGGGCGCGAAGAAGAGACCCTGGCGAACAGCAGGTCACGTGTCTCCAAAAATATTGGAGATTTTGATTGTTTCAAATTGGCGGCGGAGCCCGCGATTGGCTAATTTTGTGGTCACGTGACCTGCTGTTCGCCAGGGTCTTCTTCGCGCCGCCATTTTGAACGCCGAGAAGACTCTGGGGACGAGGTTGCACTGAAGCCTGTGGATGAAACCCTTGTTTGTGACCATTCAAATGAAAGCTATTAGGCAGTACTTTCATGTGCTGTACAAGAGTGGATGAAAGCCTAATGTGCAAGTATAGACAAATGAAGGCTATTGGGCAGTATTTTTCATGTGGACAGCTAGAGGTTAAGACACATAAATAAAGTTATTGATTGATTGATTGATGGTACTGTTTATTATGCTGTACAAGGTGGTTCTAACTTTAAGTCTGATCTGTGGATGAAACCATAGTGTGTGACCATTCAAATGAAAGCTATTGCGCAATATTTTCATGTGGTACTGTTTATTATGATGTACAAGGTGGTTCCAACTGAGTCTGTGGATGAAACTCTAGTGTGTGACCATTCCAGTGAAAGCTAGATTGAGCAGTACGTTCATGTTATAATTCTTGTTTTTCTAACAAAATGAAATTTAATTTGCTTTTTCAGGGCCTTTGAAGACGATAAGTTCGATTGGATGGACGACGAGATACCATCGTAAATTTGTTGTCCAAATCAGTTACCATAAATGTGCGCATCCTCCTTTTCCTGGTATTAATCAGCTCTCGATAAGTTTTCATCAATAAATCACGTCACAAACAACGTGTGATGAAACAAGTGCTGTCTTGCTTTAATCAACCTCATATTTGCATTGAAAACCGTACTCAAAATTCAGTTCAAGTTCGTCGTTCGTAACCCGTCTCAATCTTTGCCAGTCTTAACCATCCTTACTCCTCTTGCTCCTTTGTGTTTTTCTACCTTATTTTAAGGTTTCCTACTATTTGGTGGGAGACGAACATGCCTTATGGTTAGCGCATTGGACTCCGGATCAAGCGGTCCGGGTTCGAGCACTAGCCGTGTACTCTCACAGTGCCTATCTCCCCACCCAGGAGTATAAATGGGTACCGGCGACAAAATGCTGGGGGGTAACCTGCGATGGACTAGCATCCCATCCAGGGAGAGTAGCAATACTCCTAGTTGGCTTCATGCTAAGGAAACAGCGATATAATAGTGTGAGCCAACTGTTGGCCCGAGTGCGGACTTTTTACATCGCAAGAAATGACTTGATACAATCGTGCCATAGCTCATCCAAATCTCACAGGTGAACATCAAACTTCTCCTTGGTCTTTCATTACTTCAATTTGTTACAACGTGGTGATAAATTAAGAGTTAATCGCCAAATTCAAAATGGATGCGATTCAAAATCGGACCGCTTTAATTGGCCTTTCGTTCACATGGGCCCCACATCCGGTGCGATTTTTGGACCTGCAAAAGGCAGCTCCAAATTTGGAACCGCTCTGGTCTCAAATTGGACACCTAGACCGGTTCGGTTTTGTACTGAATGCGCAATTTTGGATATGTCCACACGGTACAGGTCCCAAATAATCTCGTACCCAGAGCCCACAAGCTCCTCGGTATAGAACTCTCTAATGGCAAAAGGCAACATCGCAAACGGTACTATATCTACATCAACCTACCCCGCGGGCGCCCCAAGTGAACACATCACATGATAACTTGGTAAAAAATAATTTTTAATGTATGCACTGCGCACGTTTAGGTGTAAAAAAAGGCCGCTTAAAATAAATATTCTGAAACATACTCGCAAACTTTACAGGCTGTCAATCTAAATAAAAAATAATAATCGCACGGTAAAATTAAAAAAATGCTCCTAAAATACTCTATTGCATTGCTTTTTTCTGTTTAATCTGGTTGGATCACAGCTACGCTGACATTCGTTTAAATGAATGAAAAAGTGTCAATTAAACACATAGCAGAATGAAATCTACTATAAATTGGGCACACTATTTTATAACTAATTTAAAAATTAATTAAGTAATACTATTTAAGACGTACTAGTTAAAAATTTACACATAATACTGATGTCACTAATATAAAAAGAAAACCCGATAATTTATGTTGAAATTTACAAGTAATACAATTTAAGACTAGTTAAAAATTTTCATATACTAATGATTCTGATAATAAAAATGGAAACCCTACAGTTCATGTTGAATTAATTAGCAAAGTGAAGATCGCTGACCCCCCAACCGACAATGCATTGGCCGTCCACTAATTTGCACACAGTGAACAATCAATACATTTGTCAGTTAAAAGGTCAGCAATGTTCACTTTCCTTATATATTTACGAAAATTAATTAATGAGGTTATTTACAAATTTGTATTATATTACAGTTCAATTTGTGTAACTTGAATAACAGGGAAACCGACAGAACCAGGCAAAATTGACTGATGTTCTTTCTAAGTGGGTTCCACTTTCTCGATACTCTAGTGAAAATAAATCTTCCTCATTTCTCTGGGGCATTGAATAGTTCGATTTTAGGCGTTATGTAATAGGCCAATTCCGAGTTGCCTTTTGCCTCGGTTTCAAAACGAGTCCAAGTGCGAAAACCATTTAAATGAAAATGAGTTTGATTTGCATGAAAATAAACTTGTGAGTAAAACTCATTTTCATATGAAAGGTTGTGCATCATGATTCATTTTCAAACAGAGGTAAAGAAACTCGGAATTGACTGTAAGTAGCAACACATCTGTAAAAACTACCGTCTTCGAGTGCGCTTCAATTACAGCAAGGAGCTCAAAAGTGCGACCACTTTTAATTAATTCACATTCTTTCGTGCGCGCATGCTATCCAATCAGACGCCAAGACAACTATATCCTCGGCTTCTGATTGGATAGCCTGCGCACACGAAAGAATGTGAATTAATTAAAAGTGGTCACACTTTTGGGTTCCTTGCTGTAACACCTTTTTGACGTAATAAATATTTGTTTAAAAAAATTATTCATCCAAGAGAAAAATGTATGTCAGAGGATATCCCTCGTTAGTTCGCGACACTGCGGTAGCTCACGAGCAGTCCCTTAGATTATTTTTGAAGTGTATAGTCTTTGGTATCCTTTACAGATGGGGTAATGTTGCTTGTGACATGTGCATCCACAAATGTCACGTGTGCTCACTATTGCTCTTCAGTAGCGTTGATGTAACTCACATCAAAATTATCCAGATCAATAGAAATCTGTAAATGGAGAAAAAACAACAAAGTTTAGTCATAAAATATCTGACAAAGTTAAGCATTTTCATTTGCGCGAAATGAAGCTACTACAGTCGAACCCCGATTAAGCCACCCTCGGAGAAATGACAAGGCGCTGGTTACGCGTATCTGCTTCGACATATCATTGGTTCGTTGTGTTTACGTTTGTTGTGATTGGCGGGCATTGTAATTGGTTTTGGTTTTACGATACTCGATTGAAAACCACTCTAATATATATGCTCACCTTCTGTGCCGTCATCAGTCTGTGCAAAGTTTTTCCCAACTCCAGAAAAGTTGGTCTGGATTCAGGGTCTTGTTGCCAGCACTGCCACATAATGGAATATCTACAGCAAAGAAAACAAGCGATCTTAAAAACAAGCTCCGCCTTATGATTCCCTAGTATTGCACTGCGCATCCTATAGCTAACTTCGCATTAATTCGCGCGTAATTAGCACGTGTTCATTAAAAACATGCCGGCTTTATCTTTAAGGCTATGCTCACCAGAGGAGTAACTGATCGTTTTCTCGTAAGCGAGCATGGTGACCTATCTCTTTTTTTCGCATATTTTTCAGTTTAGCAATAATCCTCTTTCTAAAGGAATGTTATTGTCCGATCAGAAACAGCGCGCGAGCATTCACGTCATCGCAATCAGGATACGTCATGTTGCTACGCAACAGAGTTGTCGAAAACTGCGGCCTCAATGAATTTCCGACCGACAAACTGGAAGGTAGTTGAAAATTTTAAACGTCACGCGCAACGCGGGGTGATTTCTTTTTGAGGGCAAGAACAACATTTACTGTATTAGTCCTGAGGCTGACTTTGTTGTTTCAAAGAGTTAGACAGATGTCTCGTGACCACGCTCGCCCCATTCCCCGTGAGAGAGACGTTTGAGACTGGAGACGAAAAAATTTCTCTACAGAGATCTATGCAGTCCTCTGATTGGCTGATCTCGCACGCGAAAATTCCTAACTAAATACATAGCCTCGTGCAAAACGACTGCACAACCAATCAGAATGCGCGTTATATGATCAACATTTTATAATAACTAGTATACTCACAGTTCATCGGAGCAGTATTGTGGTTTAGGCATCCTGTAACCATCATGCAACTGACTGATCAGCTGATCTCTACCCATTCCTGGATATGGATTGGCTCCTGTAGTAAATATCAAATAACAATCAGAAATAAAATAAGTAAAAACTCCACGTACATTATTCGAGCTTTCATGGCGCAGGACAGATTTTAAAATCTGTACTTGCATTACAATGCAAACAGAATTGATAAACAAACAAATCCAGGAAAATAATTCGTAGTTCTTTACTTTTGATGGAAGGGTTTATGCGTCAGCATCTCACAAATTCAGAGAGATGGACAGTTTCAAATGAAAATAATGCAAAACAAATAAAATATAAATAAAAACATGAATAAATGAAGCTGCCGTTCCTTTTCCTGATAGCGGCCACCTATATTAAACGGACACGGTCACTGTTTATACTTCCCAATTGGCTAGAGTGATTCCTAATATTGAAAACCTAACAATACTGGATTCACTTTGTAGAATAGTATTTGACCATAAGTGAGTGTGGACAACTAAATTGATAGAGAGTTGTTTTAACTTTACCAGAAAAGTTTGTTGAAAAGACACATCATTTTCAAAACCATTAAAATCGATATCAAATGATGAGAATCTTTACCTAACGTGACAATCTCCCACAACAGAACACCATATGACCAGCTGCGACAAAACAGAGAAACAAATGTAAGGCAACGAAAGACACTAACAACTACTGCTGCTACTAAAAACACAACTGAGTCTTTGGTTTAGAAGATGTTCTTGTTTTCTCGTGGGGGCAACTTCGATATCTTATAGATTATCATGCACTCTCGTGGCAAAGGTACAAATGTATGAATTTAGTCTAATGATTGAAGCCTGATATATCTATTATCCAAAACACTGAGTATTCACTTCACTTCACTTATTATTATTCTGACAAGATTGATAACTAAGTTAAAGAGGGAGGAAGTTATATGACTTGTGACTTTTGTAACCCAGTCTCCCGCGATTTACATTGACCTCTAAGCTGATAGAAGTACTGGTACTGAATGGTGGAAAAACAAGCAAAATGCCACTGCACGGGACAAAAGTCTTATAACTAGCACGTGATCAGCACGTGATAATAATGACGTGGTTATTTTGCTCGGTATCACTTACACATCACTTTCTGTGGTCGTTATTCCCTGAAATATTGATTCTATCGCCATCCAACGAAGCGGCAATTCTCCCTGAAATACAAATTAATAATATGAGGTCACCTTGGATAAACAAAAATCATGAGAGAACCAAAAGAAATAATAATCAGCAATCAGAAATGATAACTTCACTTCACTTCGCTCAACACACCATCTCCGAGAACTCACCGAGTACGCGTTTTTTAAAACGAAAATATGACTTCTTTGTTGTTTTTCTACCTAGGTTTCCTACGATTTGAACGTTATTTTGTACATTGCAAAATTGATTTGACGTATTGTGATGTCCATGACCACATTAATGAACTATGCGGAGCAAATCAATACCGTGTGGCATGAAATTTTCGCGGGAGTTTAATTTCGCGGATTGGGGATTGATTTTTTGCGTTTCGCGGGAACAAATTTTTTCGCGAATTTGGATTTCAGACTTTACCGCTGGGAGTAAATTTTCGCGGATCTCTGGCAAGATCCTGTCCGGTGTTTCACGTACGGTACTGGTAATATTGTTTGCAGTCAGTTTAATTGAAATTCAGTAATCTAAATAAATGGAGAAAATTTTCGTGGAATTTTTTTTCACATGAGTTTATTTTTACGGGATCTAATTTTCGCGTATCGTTGAAAAACCGGTGAAATTCGCAAAAATTAGATCCCGCGAAAATTTCATGCCACACACAGAACAATATACGTACCTCTCCTAGCTTCAGATATTGCTTCTTTTCGTAGATATCTCGGGCCAAACCAAAGTCTGCAATCTTACAAACGTGACCTTTGTCGACCAGAATGTTCCTGGCAGCCAAGTCTCTGTGAACAAGCTACAAAACAAGATCAAAAACAAGCCATCAATCACTGACTGGGATCAACTACAGAAAGCAGGGCTCGTTTGCTTCATTAATTTATGTTTATCTATATTTGTATGTGACAGATCACATACAATTTTCTGGTAAAACTTTTCCTGAAATTACACGTGATCATGAAGATCGCATCTTGTGTGACGACTAATCAGCTCCATTACCCTTGTCACGCAATAAATGTCTCCATTGATGTGTAACGCAATCTTGCGAGTTATGAAACAGGTACAAAGAACTCAGAATCAAGGATAAAATTCTTCGTTAAGCAACTCACCTTTTGACTTGCAAGGTAGCTCATTCCACGAGCACTCTGCCATGCGAATGACATCAGATCACGGCAAGTCAATGTCAAACTGTTGCCCGCCATGTTTGCATACACAACGCTGCCGTGACTGGAACGAAGAAAATCTCTCAAGTTCCCCATGGAGCAGTACTCGACAATGATGAAAGGCTGATCTGTTCAAAGTAAACAAGCATTTTTAGCAAAAAAAAAAGCCACAAGATTTCGACCTTCTCTAGCCAGCACCATTTATTTCCATTTTTGATACTCATTCGCACGAGCTGCTAGTTCTCAGCTACAGGTCACTGTGGTTCGTGATCCGTGATCTCCCAAGTGTCTGCCGGCGCTCAACTCCGGTTTCTGCAGCATAAATCCACTAGGAGTATTACTACTTTACCTAGATGCTGAGGCGGATCCAACCTCGTTCACAGGGTCTCTCTTCTTCCCGCCAATCGCTCTTGGCGGGAAGAAGAGAGACCCTGGAAACGAGGTTGGGGCAGATCCTGGAAATTCATAAACAGGGGGCCGTAGCAGTTCCGGCGAGAGTGTAACCATGCACCACAACCTAGCGGGGGGGGGGGGGGGGGGGGTCCATGGCCCCCCTGAAAATGTAAAAATCGTGGTTCCCTGTGATGTTATTACCTGATTTTATTGAAAGCTGTAAGCTGTACAAACTTCACTCACCTGACTTAGTACAACAGCCAACCAAGCCGACAATATTTGGATGAGGAATCATGGGCTTCATAAGCTCCAGCTCATCCAGAAACTCTTTCTTCTGTTGTTTATCAGCATTTTCTATTGAAACGAAAAGAACAATGTCAAAATTCAATAAACTAAAAACCGGCAGTTCCCTGAGTTTGCGTAGAGTTGGTTGTAGATTCTCGAAGGGAAAAAGAAAACTGTTTTGCAGTCTAAAATTCAAGGGAGAAGTTGATGTAGAAAAAACAAACCCAGATGTGTGTAAGGCGTCACGCAAATCTTGTATAACCGATATGCAAGTAAACAACGTTTGTAAATACTGCGAAATTTACGGAGGTACATGTACATCTTCGTCCCCATGCAAGATATAGCTTTCAAATTTTGGAATTATCTCTTTCCAGAGGTATCAATGACTTTTTTTAGTCTCCTCTGGTCGTCACGCAACGCTTTTTAGTGGATAAGAAGCGTTAGTCGAATTTATCAAAATATAGAAATAGTACAGAGGTGCTAATGAAACCTGCGCAAAGAGCGATAGCCAATTAGAGCAAAGCGACAAACTGGCGGCTTCCGTAACTTTTCCCGCCCTTTCCACAGCCTCGTTTCCATAATCGTTCTTCTCCCCGCCAACTAGGCTCGATTTTCCAGCCGTTTTGTGAGCCCGCGTTCCTCGCCCCACGTTGGGAGGAGGATGCAAACCGGACTCTCAAAACGGCTGGAAAATAGAGCCTACCCGCCAACTGGAGCTTCGTTTGTTTATAATCTCCCAGATTTTGGGAGACACGTGACTGACCATGTGACTATTGTCGCCACAGGGGGAGGAAAAAGAAAGGTCCTGGGTTCCAACGAAATTCTCATAGGTTTCCTGCCTGAAGTTTAACTTTGAGTTCTGACTGATTAATTGTTCGATTTGCGACTACAATGAGCTATGTACATCAGAATAAACCGCTCTAATCTGTTATACAAACCTTTAAGCATCTTAACAGCGACAACTTGAGTGCCTTGTTTGGTCTTCAGAAATCCTTTCATGACTTTACCAAAGTGACCTGAACCCAGTTTCTTATCAAGGCGGACATTGCGCTTGGGAACCTCCCACTGCTTGGGTCGATGAATAGATGCGTAATCACTCCCCCCTGCCACCATGGCTGCTGCCGCATCAGGTCTCATCGTGACGTAGGAGTAGGTGTCAGATTTCTCTTGTGCTGATTGGTTCGTATTAGCATCCTCGTAAGTGTATTGGTCTTGTTCCTGTGTACAGCATAGAACGGTTTTCAAGTGAGTGTCGTAAAACCAAAACCAAAGCAATTACAATGGCCAATCCGCACAACAAACGAAAACAACAAAACGAACCAGTGAGAACTTGAAGCAAATACACGTAACCGGCGCCAAGCGCGGGAAAACGCTTGTGACAAAGTCGCGATTGGTTTTGGTTTTGCATCTGATTGGTTTTGGTTTAGCATCTGATTGGTTGAGTAGGTGGCGCGAGTTCTTTAAACCAATCACAGAGCGTAGTAAAGCAAAACCAAAGCAATTACGGATTACTTTCGACAATCAGTTGAAAATCACTCTATGTGCAACATTAATTTGATAACTTATTAGACATTTTAGAGTACATTTTTGCTGCTGCGCAATTTGTGAAAACGCATCAACGTACACGATATTCCTCAGTTTTGCTAATTGTGAAATTGACAAGCTCATTTGCTTGATACATGTAGCTCAGTTGGTAGAGCATCACACCACTATAATTTTGAATCCAGTCAAAGCCACAGATATTTTAAATTTTTGTTGTTTGGGAGGGGGGGGGGGGGGGGGGGGGCAACGGTGGTTAAGTTGCTTCACGACTGCCGACGATCTCTTAAGCTTCAATAAATTCATCACTGACTGTGCACTGCATACAACTGCATATCCACCATAATTTATTCATTACTGAGATGGTATCCTGACCCCTGATACTTAGTCATACCCCTGACTAACTACAGCTATGAATGTACATACCACAACAGCATACATGACCGCGGGAAGAGGCTTGGCTGGACCCTTGTTCTTCTTCTTTTTATGGCACACGATCAGCACAATGATCACAAGTACGAGCAACACCCCTCCTATGACTCCACCAACTATTGCACCTATTGGTGAATCCTTATCCGCACGTCTTTGTGGAACGTTATTTTCTCCTAAAAAAGAAAGAAAACAATTTATTTAGTATTAATAGTATAACAATTCATGTAACCTGTCATCCACAAATATCATTGACAAGTTGCATGAAATACTGCGGCGGGGCTAAAGTACAGGTCACAGGTCACCCTAAGACTAGCCCTAACCTAACTCCAAAGCTAACCCTAACCCTAACCCTAACCCTAAGGCTAACCCTAATGTTAGGGTTAGGGTTAGGATTAGCTTTAGAGTTAGGTTAGGGCTAGCCTTAGGGTGACCTGTGACTCTGACCTGTGAAATGTGACCTGTACTTTAGCCCCGCCCTGAAACACTGCATTACATATTGTTCAAAGGAGACAACAATGAGATGGGAATGTTCAAGACTCTTTGTCACATTAAATACGGTATTACATTTATTAGACAATCCTGCAGTGTTACATACAAACTTGTCTTAAAGGTGGCGGACAAACAATAGATAACTACATGTAGCGTTGTTTTGGGAAGATTGCAAAATTTTGCTCCAAAATCGATTGTTGAAATTGTATGTGAAATTAATTATTTTGTTGCTCATTTAAATACCAATATAATAACATTGTAAAACTGCCATTAGAGTGACTCAGTGCTATGTGAAGTACTGTTAATAATGTAACTCAAAAGCAAATCAGTCCTGACCAGTGATTTTGGTTACAAGGTCAATGCAATACATGTAAAAAACCATTTTAATAAGCCTGGTTTACACTAGCGACGGAATCGGAGTCAGAATCAGAACTGCAAGGAGTATTATGACAAAGTGAAAATAAAAAAAATGGAGTTCTAAGTGGAGTTGGACTGGCTCCACAGAATTGGAATCGGAAGAGTTTCTCTTTCTTTCGATTCCACTTCCGCTTCCGTTGCTTATGAATATGATCTAGTGTAAACAAAGTCAATGGAATCAGAAGCATATTAAGCAGAAGGAATAAGCCAATCAAAAACTCATTACAAGCAGCCTCTCGTCACTATCTTTTCCATCTTGAATGTGTACAAAATGAAAGCGAGACTTCCGCTCACTTCCATCGTGTCGATTTTCGCTAGATCATAACTTTCTTCAGCGTAATTGTAATAGCAATGATAATAATAATAATAGTGCTATATTTGCGCCTGTCTCCGTTATTTATTTTTTTAAGCACAAGTTATTCTGTAATGTATCGTTAGTAAGTAATGCAAGTAGTGTATTGTAATGTAATGTACAAGTTAGGTATCTAATATTAGTATAGTTTAATGTAGTGCTGTCTAGTGTATTGTACGTAAGTTATGTATTGTAAGTAATGTATTAAAAGTAAATAATAATAAAAAATTTAAAAAACTTTCTTCAACTTCTGACTCCACATCCGACTTCGCTTCTGACTCCGCTTCTGTCCCTTCCGTTGCTAGTGTAAACCAGTTTTAATGCGATGACAACAAAGGCTGTACCACATTAATAACAAGCTAAGATTGCAGTACCAACAGTGTACATATGTTAAAGTTCCATCAACACAAGAACGAGTTAGACCTACCTTGTAATGTAACTGGTACTTCTATGGCTTCGCTAGATCCAAACTGATTGACAGCTGTCACTCTAAAGACAAACAAGCCATTCCAACCCCCCTTGTTACTCAACACTATGCTTGTGGCATTTCCCAAAATAGCATCAGAAGATGTCCACTCCTTTGCACTACTTCTCTTGTATTGCACAGAGAATGTTGAATCAGCTCCTCCATTGTATCCAGGAACCCAGGAGATCAACACTGTGTAGAGCGATGTGTGTTTGACTGTGACATTAATTGGTGCTTCAGGAATTCCTGTGTGGAAAGATAAAGTAAAAAATTAAAACATACAGTCAACTCTCTCTAAGACGGACACCACCAGGACCGGCACCAGCTGTCCGTCTTAGAGAGGTGCCCGGCTTTACTTAGTTGCAGTAAAATGATTGAAAAACGGCGTGCAGGGACCTGAAATTATTACCAGGTGTCCGTCTTATAGAGGTGTCCGTCTTATAGAGGTGTCCGTCTTACAGAGGTGTCCGTCTTATAGAGGTGTCCGTTAAGAGAGAGTTGACTGTAATCCTATATGAGCCCTGGCGATATATATAATTCTAAAGAAATTGTTTCCACAAAACAAGTGCAAGCAGGGTCATGTAAACTGTGAGTGGCAAGCATACAAATGTTCTTAATTTTTCCAACTTTCAAACCACCTTCTCAAACTCATTAATAATTCATCAAGATAAAACAAAGGAAATGATAACCGTGTCGGAGGTTTGGATACCTGGTCTTAATTAGCATAGATTTTTACTATTTCATTTCTATGTTTACTCCTTAGAGTAAGTTTCGATTGAGAAGATATATCAAACACTCGAGACAGTGTTTCATCGGCTATCCAAACACCTCAAATTTCGTTAAAATACTCCGCTGCGCGTCATATTTTCAACTCTCTTCTCGGTGTTTTGATATCCTGATGAAACACTCACCCACAAACATCAGTTGTCTCAAAGTTGGTAACCTTATCAATTTCATCACGCTCTGATTTCTGGCACCAGTTTCATACATGTATACTACCACTGACATTTTTATGATTGACAAGGCCATGTATAGGGTGACCTGCAAATGGCCTAAATATTGACCGAACCCCTGGTACCCGACAAGGAGGTTAATACAGTAAGTACGCAAGTACGATGGCGCAAGTTGCAATAAAGCCATTTGAATTCTCCTGCACGCGCTGCAATTCAGTACTAGAGGTGAACAAAAAAACTTCCATTGATTGCGTTGGGTGGCCAAATGGTGAAAAACGTGCGTCTACTTGCGCTCAAATTTGATCTCAATCAAAGTGAATGCAACTCGTTCCAAGTCAATGCAAGTCGTGGTCAAACAGAGATGCACGTGGACGCAAGTTCGAAACTTGCGTCTACTTGCGTCTCCGTTTGGCCAGGGCTTTAAATCTCAAGAGTTAAGACTTGTTTACCTTTGACAGCTAAAGTTACATTAGCAGAGGTGGTTCCATACTGGTTCTGAGCTGTACATGTATAAACTCCTCTGTCGCTATACTGAGCTAAGGATATTTCAAGTTCAGCACTGTACGTCCCATTTGCATGTGGTCTGGTGGACCCAGAATTTTCTAGTCGTTTGCCGTCTTTGTACCACATGATGTCTGGCTGTGCTGTTCCCATAATAAAGAACTGTAAGGTGATGTTAGAATCCTTTTTGACATCTTTATATTGATTCACCGGTGTGATGTCTGGGACACTTCCTCCTATAGTTAATCAGAGACACGTGTATTGTAAAGATTGAAAATGGTCAAGGGTCTCAGATCAAAAACCCAACAAGGTTGGTTATCTGACACGACAAATTAATGGACAACTTCTGACGATTTGGTGAGGCCCATATCTATTGACCCATGGCAATTCCTCATTGACACCTTGGCCCGGTTGTTAAAGAGTGGATAACGCTATCTACCAGATAAATCGCTATCCAGTGGATAGTGTAGTTATCCACTGGATAGAAATTTATCCAGTGGATAGCATTGTCCACCCTTTGAACAACTGGAGCCAGGTCTTTTAAACTTATCTGGACTGTAACCCTGATACCCAATTTGGCGCCGTGTGCCTGGGGGCACTCCTATATTGATGGGGGTGATCGCCATACCTTTTAGGAGTGAAATTTTGTGGTTTGGTCCCGCTTGGGGTATTAAAATCTAAAATGGACATCGTTAGAGTTATCCCGGTACTTTTAGGGTTTTGAATTAGTTGTAAAAAAAAAAAAAGCAACTAGTTTTGTTTAAGAATTTAGAATTATATTTATTGGTACCTCTTAGGGATGAAAATGAATTTATCTGCAAAATGAGATTCTGCTACCTTTTAGGGGTAATTCTTTTCAAAATTTCACCTATGATATGGGAGTCCCTCTCCAGAACTGTCATGCTTTGAGCATTGGCTACTGAGGTGACAAGATTTTGTGGAATAATTTTTTACAACATATACAATGTATATACAGTCGAACCTCCCTGTAGGGGGACACCTCTCGTAAGCGGACACTTTGTCATGTTCCCAGCTACATACAAACACTACATTTTGAACATCCCATAATAAGCAGACACCTCTTTCTGGTCCTGAGGTGTCTGCAAGTATTTGTAATGTTAGTAACAAGACCAAACGTACCTCCAACAACCAGTGTAATATTTCCCTCAACTTTGCCTGCAATGCCTGCATCCCCCACACAAACAAAATGTCCTGAAACTGACTGTGTTACACTGCTTAGTTTTAAAATGGCTTCACATCTGGTGTTTACAGGTCGGATGATCGGGAATCCCAAGTCAATGACTTCTTTTCCATCTTTGTACCATGTTACTTGTGGCATCGGACGTCCAATAAACACACAGTTTAACTCCACATCAGACCCTTCTGGTGCTATTACTGTCGGCTTAGGTACTTCAACTTTCAAAGGGATAACAGAACCTTCAAGTATAAAATAAATTAACTGTACATGACTTGCACAATCTAGGAATGGATGGGAGACATGGTGGCCTAATGGCTAACATGTTGGACTCTGAATTGAGTGGTCCAGCGCTGGCCAGAGTGACACTGTCATCAATGGGTATCAGTGGGCCACTTTTTTGCTCTTGCATGCATCAATAGCATTTAATTTTAAAGTCATCTGCTTGGACCAAATTAAAGTGGCCCACACATCCGGAGCTTATCCTAATTTCAGTAGCATGAAGTAACTAGGAGTATTGCTTGGATGGTATGCTAGTCCACACAGATTTATCCTCAGGCATTAATTTTGTCAGGTTTGCCGCAACAGTTTGTACCCATTTAGAGAGGCACTGTTAGAGTAAAGTGTCTTGCCCAAGAACACAGCACAATGGTCCAGGCCAGGGCTTGACCGCTCAAGTCAAACAGGCTATAAACTGTTAGTGTCAAGAAGACCACCCGTTTATCTAATATTTATTGCAAAATGGTAAAATGGAATCTTTTTGCTAAACACATCACGGTTATTAGGTAATCAATCACCATCTGTTGCCTTTATATTTTATACATGGATATTAATTTAGCAACCAGAAAAAGGTTGGAAAAAAATATTAACTTTCTGCTTTTCAGTTTTCTTCCAGGTATATACCTGCCAACTTTTCCTGAGTCAAATGCGTGAGATTTTTGTCTTTTATCTCCGAAGATGATCCGACAATTTCCGACCGTTGCCGAAGACATCCGGAGATTTCCGAAGATGATTCGAATATTTCCGAACGTTAACAAAGAGTTTGTATCCAGTTCTACAATGTGTTCAGACACGGTTTGGAGGATTCAAACACGACATATAACGTTATTTATAGGACTATGTTTCCTCGTATTGGTTGAAGTTTACATATTTTTTGAAAGTGTGTCAGTTAATGCTGTAATAGCTCTGTAATAGGTGTGAGAGTTGGCAGGTATATCCAGGGGAATTGAATAGAAATAATGATCATGCAGGTAGTACTGTAGGTGCCAAATCCGAAGGATTGGATAAATTTCAGAACAAGCCGGCCAAGGGAGATCAGAATATTAAAAATAATTTCACTTACCTGAGAAGAAAACCTCAGCTGTCCTGCTTTTCACACTCCCATTACCATTTGTCGCTATACACTGATATTTTCCAAGATGATGATGTCTTACTTTCGTGATCTTCAATGCATAAACCTGTACATTGTGCCAAGTCTGCTGTGTGAGAGAAATCCGAGTATCATCTGGTAAATTGCTGTCATTCTGAGTCCATTTAACGCTCAATAAATTGGCACTGCCTACCACACCACATGACAATGCAACGGTCCCTCCGCGAACAGTGGGGATATCCTCAGGTTGAATGACAATTGATGGATCTTTAAAAAAAAAACAATCTTATGTTAATTGAAATCTTTGTTGAATTTTACTTGCACTGGAAACATAATCACTAAGCATTTTTGAAGCTGGGGTAGTTGTGGCTGAAAAGGTAAGCTTAATTAAGGTAAAGCCACAAAGGTAAAGCCAAACTGTATGCATCTCCTTGGTTAAGGACGTTCGTAGCCATCGTGCTATTCATGCCGCATGCGTGCGCCACGTCATGCATCCAGTGTGCGCGCTGAGAATGGAACTGGACAAATATAGAGCTGGAGGCCGCTTCAATAACTTGGCGAGGATTTTACTCTCTTGGATGCATGGTCACCCCTGCTTTTCTTTTCATAGATCA
The DNA here is from genome assembly GCA_029204205.1 of Desmophyllum pertusum. NCBI lineage: Eukaryota > Metazoa > Cnidaria > Anthozoa > Scleractinia > Caryophylliidae > Desmophyllum > Desmophyllum pertusum. The sequence continues at coordinate 113,466 of MU827812.1, forward strand.
CTTCCTTTACTGATTATTTCGCTTTTTCTACTCATTTGCGATCAAATTGTTCTATGAATGCTGGTGTGCATGTCTTACAAGTATCCTTCTCTGAGGCTAATTTTACCTAAAGGAATAACATCAGCTGCAAAGATTGACTTAATAGGCCTATTTGCATTGAAATCAACACATTGATCTTATCTATAGATCGAGTTCTCCATTTTACTCTCTTTTTTTTTGCTGATAGCATTGAAGCCGATATCGCTTCACATGACCAAAGCTTCTAGAAACACTACGTCTTCAATGTGCTTTATCTCCGAAACGAGCATGGTGACCCCCACATTTTTTAGCCTTTCGGACATGAGTTGATCATTATCTAACTGCAGCAAAAGTCAAAAAAAATCTGAACGTGGGAAGAATTGGGCGCGGACGTCCTTAAGTGCCCCAATCATGCACTTACACTGTAATATAAAGGGAATACATACATACACATTGTACATGACTGTAGCACTGCATCTACCATATAATTAACATACAGTACCTGAAACCACATCCACATAGACTGAATGAGAAACAGATCCGTAAAAATTTGATGCACTACATGTGTACCATCCACCGTGTGACACCTTTGCCTTAGAAAAGAACAAATTGTTCCCACGGACTTTCACATCTAAGTCGACGACAAGGAATCCTTTATGTGACCAGTAATAGCTTGGTTCGGGGTAACCAAATGTATTGCAGGGTAAGGTATAGGCTTGCCCTTCATATAATGTCACATTGTACGGCTTTATGTGCCAGGTCGGTGCGCTTTCTAGATAAATGATACAAAATTACATGTTTTTTGTTAGTGTATTTCAAAAACATTCTGTACAATGTAGTTAACAGTTATTGTTTATTTATTTATTTATTTATTTACAACAATATTTATACAGGAGCATCTAATTTAGCTAGGCTAGTTTAAATAGAGCCCTGATTAACTAAACATTTAGTACAGACAATAAAACACACTAGACACATACAATAATAAATAGAGAATAGACCTTTCTCCAAAATTCAAAATGATTAAAATTAAACTGAGCGGAAAATCAATACCAGCACCTGAAAGACAACCTCTTGTTTGGTACGTAATCGTACAAAGTTTCGTTAGGTAAAATTAGGTTCTACCTGAGTCGAAAAAATGAAAGTTGAAAACTGGAAAATTTAGAGACGTTTGTATGACTGGGGGTATACGCCATACAAACGTCTCTAAATTTTCCAGTTTTCAACTTCCGTGTTCTCGACTCAGGTAGAACCTAACCTAAGGAAACTTTGTATGATTACCAAACAAGAGGTGGTCTTTCAGGTGCTGGTATTAATTTTCTGCTCAGTTTAATATGAATTTGTGGAGGCCATTTTGGAGAAAGGTCTATTGCGCTGTGATGGAAAGTGCGATTACATTGTTGAAAAAATAAAGTAAATGATTCATCTCAGCACCCTTCTTTTAATAGTCCCTCCCTCCCCCCCTCCCCCCCCCCCCCTCCTCCTGTTCCCTGTGAAATGCTCCCTTTGAAGTTGTTGTTTCAAGGAAGTAACCCTATTCTAATAAGCGCCAAAAATAAATCAGAACTCCAGGTGCTAAACCAGTAATTACATGCTCAGTAACATTAGGGGTTCCTTTATTTAATATCAATATGTGCATAATATATATACACACGTCAACAGGTGAGTATCTGATTCACGGCAAAACAAGCTGCTTATAGGAGACATCCCTCTCGAAAACCAGTTAATTGGCATCTTCCAGGACGTTAACGATCAGGCATATACAATGTAACAACAATAAATTACACAGTACAGTTGAACCTCTCTAATATGGACATGCCACCGAAGGGACAGAGCAAAGTGTCCTTATTAGAGACTGTGGTGTCCATATTATAGAGGTCATAAATATGACGTTACTTTTAAGGCTCCAAGAAATCTTGATGATAAATGGCAATAGCAATGATGTTGATAAACTGATTGAAAACAAATTTATGCTTCTCTTATTGCATTGACAATGGGACAATTGAATAACTTTGATCTGGAACCACAAATATGAAATTATTGAGAAAAAAACTGTTATCACTGGAGTGTCTGTAATAAAGAGGTTAAATAATTATTTAAATACATGTATGAATTTGCTCCCTGTGGGGTCTCGTGGGGTTCTATGGGGCCAATATTTAGTGTCCATTGTCCGTTTAGAGAGGGTTCGTATTATGGAGGTTTTCTTATTAATAGAGAATATTGGGCATTTTGCCGGGACCAAGCAAACTATCCATAATAGAGAGGTGTCCGTATTAGAGAGGTGTCCATAATAGAGAGGTGTCCGTATTAGAGAGGTGTCCATAATAGAGAGGTGTCCGTATTAGAGAGGTGTCCATAATAGAGAGGTGTCCGTATTAGAGAGGTGTCTGTATTAGAGAGGTGTCCATATTAGAGAGGTGTCCGTATTAGAGAGGTGTCCATAATAGAGAGGTGTCCGTATTAGAGAGGTGTCTGTATTAGAGAGGTGTCCATATTAGAGAGGTGTCCGTATTAGAGAGGTGTCCATAATAGAGAGGTGTCCGTATTAGAGAGGTGTCCATAATAGAGAGGTGTCCGTATTAGAGAGGTGTCCGTATTAGAGAGGTGTCCGTATTAGAGAGGTGTCCATATTAGAGAGGTGTCCATAATAGAGAGGTGTCCATATTAGAGAGGTGTCCGTATTAGAGAGGTGTCCGTATTAGAGAGGTGTCCGTATTAGAGAGGTGTCCATAATAGAGAGGTGTCCGTATTAGAGAGGTGTCCGTATTAGAGAGGTGTCCGTATTAGAGAGGTGTCCGTATTAGAGAGGTGTCCATAATAGAGAGGTGTCCGTATTAGAGAGGTGTCCATAATAGAGAGGTGTCCGTATTAGAGAGGTGTCCGTATTAGAGAGGTGTCCATAATAGAGAGGTGTCCGTATTAGAGAGGTGTCCATATTAGAGAGGTGTCTGTAAGGAGAGGCTCGACTGTACCACTCAAAAAAGTTACCATAACAAACCTGTTACGACAGTAACACTAGCATCAGCCATGACTTTACCATTCTTATTCTGGGCTACACAGCCATATCTCCCTGCATCAGACCAGAGTATCTTCAAGATATAAAGATATCTAAAGACGGTACCAAGAATAAATCTGCCACCTGATTTTATCACAGTCTCACTGCCGTCGACATATTTCACCCATGTTATAGTTGGTGTTGGCGAACCAGATGCCTTGCAGTGTAACGCTATAGTTGTATGTAACTTGGCTGTAGTATTCGAGGGTGTTACTGTGAAGTATGGTGCTTTATTTTCTAAAGAATAAAAATATCAACAAATACTTTAGCCTTGACTACAAGCAGTCTAGTCTCTAGATACTTGAAATTCCTCAGATCATACAATAAGCCAAAAAAGAAAGAGCTGTAAAAATGGCCACTCAAAAAATTGGGACAAAGTGTGTATACAGTAAACACTGGCGGACAAGCCGCACTCGCATATAAGCCACACCCCAAGTTTAGAAGCTCAAATTAAAAAATAAATAAATAAAACTACATGTAGTAGACAGATGAGTCTTGAAAAAACTTAAAGCCTTAGCTGGCAGTCTTGTTGGCGTGGCTTTGCCGCTCGCTGTCGCGGCTTCGCCACTTATGAATTTTGCCTCGCGTGCCAACAAGACTGCCATAACGGCCAGCTACGCAGACTAATATATAATGCACGCTGTGATTGACTAATACTCGGGGCTGGATTTTCCCATAATGCCCACAGGAATTATGATCTCTGTTAATGCCCGTCTGGCAAAGCATGGGATAGAGGGAGCCATATTATAAACTTCTTATTAACCTTCACTAGCTTGGGACGGTATGTACTAGGAGAATATCACCCTTGGTCTTTCTGTCTTGATCACTTCACTCAGTCCATACCAGGTTAATAGGAAGTAATTAATTCAGTATCAAATGCTGTTATAAATATGATTATATATTTTAAAAGCACCCCCTCTAGATCTTGGCCTAAATATTCATACACCCAGGAATCTAGGAAGAACTGCTGTTTCAATAATTAATTATTAATATGCTGTAAATCCTCGAATAAGTCCCCTCCCTCGAATAAGTGCCACCTTCGAAAAAGCACCCCTCCTGTTAACTCAGGTTATGTATGTTGTTTGTACACGCAAATGTTATATTACAAAATCTGACCATAACAGCTGGCCATGCATGCATGACCTCGCGCCCCCTGCCTTATCTTATAAGCACCCCGGTGGTTAGTCGAGGATTTACTGTAGGTGATTTGTTGGGAATCAACTTGACAGTAATGTAACAGTTATAATATAATTTGCCGAGGCAAAGTCCTTTCATATGATCATGTGACAGGACTCTGACAGGGACTCATTTTCAAAAATAACTTTACAACACAAGAAAATCTAAAAAGACTGAAATGCTCTCAAACCTGTTGTGTTTAATATGTATCGTTCTACAAATTAAAGCATTCCGATACATGCATTTATAAAATCAGAGATGGCACAATAAAAGTGCTCCTGAATTAATAATTAGATGTTTATATTGTGCACAAAATCAAGGATCCTTGAAGATCACGATATCTCTGGGTGTTGGATATAAGACATTTTCAAGCGTCTAATAAGGATGTTTTTATTTTGATGAATGTAACTTATTTAATAACATTCTTAGATACTTACCAGCCTCAACACTTAGAAAAGTTGTTGAGCATAAACATATCGCAGAGATGATCCGCCAAAAAGAAGCCATTGCAATAATAACACGATCGATTCGATTCGCCGAGTGAAGAGGGTCAACTGTTTACACGAAATGTCCCTACAATTATCCTGCAAAGAAATACAGAGATAAAACGTTCAGTATAGAAAATGCTCGTTCTCTTTTAATCGCTAAATGTTTCGCGAAGTCCAGCAAAAGAGCAATGCGAACCACAGACTGCTCTGTTCATTCGATCACGAACAAAGATTCGATGGCGAGCAGAAATCGAATCCGTGAATAACTTACGATTTATTATTGAATGAGAAATAATTCATATGTCTTTCTACTCACCAAGCTGAAGTCAAAGAACCAAGATGCTAAATTCCATGTGAGAATAAATCTAAATTTAGGACGAGTGGTAAATCTGGTGACATTTCTGTGTCGCAGAACTGCTACAAGTGATGACAAGGGTTTGACGTCACGTCTGTGGGAGGACGGGCGTGACACAGATCGGGTTAACTTCCGTTGATAATGAACTTCCGGTTAACGAACACTAAAACTGTTGTAGACGGCAATAAAACCCAGAATAATGGTCCATTTAAGTCCACCTCGTTCAATTGTACTGGACTATTTCGATAAACAATGCATACAAGCACTGATCGAGTGATATTTAGCCAGTTAGATGCTGTATCCCTAAGACCCCTGAAACTCCAAAAAATTTGAAGTGTCCACTTCAGTCTGAAGGGTGAATGACTGCGCATTTCCTTTTTCATTGAACATACAACATCTCTCTGTACGTGAGAGAAATTCAGTTTTTGACGTAATAATAGGTGACAACGATATTATTAGCGTCCTTCAGTTCGACAATGTAGATACCATATGTGTATAAGAAATTTGGAAATTTTGGTATTTGGAAAAAACACACACGTCAATTTATTATATGGCTCCAGGGTAATATGTGATTATGACTTGTAAGACGAGAAACCATCGGGACTGGCACTAAACTGTCCGTAAAATGACTGAAAAACGGCGCGCAGGGATCCCTGCGCGCAGTTTTTCAGTCATTTTCTCTCTATAAGCGGACAACTCTCCAAGACGGACAGTTAGTGTCAGTCCCGATGGTGTCCGTCTTAGAGCGAGTTGACTGTAGCATCTACCAAACTTGCTTCTACGTAATATGGGAATGTGCTTAATAAATTTGTCGCTGTTGTTTTAATTGCTGTTCTTGTTGTCGTAATCTTTCTGTTGCTGTTGTTGTTGTTGTTGTTATTGATACAACTCTGTCGATCCGATACGAAATATGTGGGATCACGTTGTGCCTCTTTTCATAGTAGGTTTTAATTTGAAGGGGTCGACAGTTTAAAAAACAATCTTCGCGAAGAAGACTAAAAGCGGACCCGGGCAGCAGTAGGTCCTGAAATGTCTGAAAACAAAGCGATTTGTCAGCAGAACAAATGAAATATTGTTACATGTAATTAATTCAGGCTAGCCATGCGGAAACAACATCAGTGACAAGAAACGGATTATGCTCGGCAGGATTTTTGGCTTTCAGCCGATAGGAAAGAATATTTATAGAACTGAGACTGTTGTAACCAGAAATGCATTTCTGTTTTGCCGGGGTATTTGTGGTCCAAACCGACTATTTTGTGGCGCCCTTGTACATTATACAATTTTCATTACACTTATTCCTTGTTATCGGTACCCTAGAATGTAGGCTCGATTTCCGCCGATCTCTCGAGTCCGGTCTTCGTTCCTCCCCGCCTTCGGGGGATGAGCGTGGGCTCATTTTCCCGAACAGCGGCTGGTAATCGAGCCTACCTAGAATGACGCCCGGGGATTAACGGGAGTTGAACACCTTGCATTAGGTGAGATCCGGACAGCTTATTTCTCAGCGACCTCCGTAATTTCGAAAGGGGACCAAAGGGGACAGTTATCCCGTATCCCAGCTGTAATCATTTTAACTACTTATATCCCACTGTGGAAGGTGAAAGTTTCTGTTTCCTCGTCATATCCATCATGTTTACTGTGCGAATCAGAAAAGCATGGACACTTTGATTAAAGCTTGGATTTTCCTTTGCCAAAATCATATTTTTTTGTTTCCTGTATTTATATTATTGCTATTTTCGCAAAGCTCTTTTCCGCTGTAAAAACAAAGTGTAAATTTGAGTTTCCTGACTATTCTTGTTGCGGCTTGATCATGTCAAAGTTAAATAAAGTGTTCACGCTTTGTTGATTCGCACAGTAATATATAGCCAACTCTCCGACGGATTTACATACGTTCAGTCGATCATTTTAGTGTTTTTATGGCAAATTCCACGGTTAATTCAGGGGAGAGAGGAGAGAGCTATGTAGTTACGAGATGGGATAAGACAGCACCCACACCCCCCCCCCCCCCCCCCGTCCCTCCCACTAGTAGTATAGTACATGGCGGTATCAGCGCATAATTCCAGCGGTATCAGCGTATAATTCCATTTGGTTGTTTCCATTTTTTTGATTACATCATATTGAACCAAAATAATGTGCTATCATATTGGAACCAAATAATGTGCTATCATATTGAAACCAAATAATGCGCTATCATATTGAAACCAAAATAATGCGCTATCATATTGAAACCAAATAATGCGCTATCATATTGAAACCAAAATAATGCGCTATCATATTGAAACCAAATAATGCGCTATAATATTGGAAATTCAGTTTTAGAAGTTCAGTTTTAGAAATTCAGTATTGGGGTCAGTTTTTGAATATCTGTGTTGAAATTCATTGATGGTGGAAAAAATGGAAAATATATATTGTGTGGATGAATACCCTGAAACACACATCTTGGGATTCCCCCGCTGGCAGGTCTGAACATGTCAGGTCATGAGACAGTCGTGGGACAATCAAGCAAGCGGCACAGCTGTGCCGTGACGTCATAAAATTGTTAGGTGATTTTCAGGTGATGTATGTTATAAAATTACTCAGTAACATTTACTGCAAATATTTAGAGAAAAGTTTATTCAAGCTGTAGTAATAACGTGGACTTATGATTTAGAATGTCACTGTCAGGAGTGTTGTATATAGAGCTAGCGGCACAGCTGTGCCGTGACGCCATACGTTTTTGTTTGTTATTGTACTTAAAATATAATCTCTACTTATAGTATATAGAATGAATTGTGATGTGAATATACATAACGGCTTGAAAGAAGAGGGAGAGTTTATTTGCCCTTTTTGTGATGAACAATTAATAGATGTATTAAACAAAAAAGATGACGAACCATGTTGTGATAATAAAGAAACGATTAATGAAAATGGTATGTTTGTTTGTTTAAACTGTGGTCAAGTTGATGGCTATGAAACAGCACCTGAATATATTGATTTTTATGAAAACATATATAAATTTAGGCGGAAGTCGGTGTATCAACGTAAATACCATATAAATAACGTATTAGACGATATATATTTTAAACACATGATTCAAATATCGTCTAATGATAGAGCTAAAATTAATAGTATGTTTAAGAAGATTGAAGGTGTCTTACTTAACAACAAAAGAAAACGGTCAATAAAATTTAACTTCATATTCCGAAAGCTATTTGAATCATTTCAATCTCCATGTTATAAATATTTCGACTTACCCAAGAGCTTGAAAACCTTACATCAGTATAATAAAATATGGAAAGATATATGTGAAAATGTGGATTTGTAGTATATTGAAAGTAAACCAATGAAGCTTTGTAAGGGAAAAAAAAAAAGAAATAGTGCGACATAACAACACTGCTGTGTCGTGACGTCATGATACAGGTAGAGATTTTACAGATCATTTAGTCGTGAATGTCTCAGCATATTGTTTTTCGAATTTATCCACGATAGGACACAAGTCAACAATTATCTCATCTAATAATCTCATTTCATTTATGAATTGGTTATGATTAAACTGGCTCCCCCTCAAACAAGACCTCAAATCAACCAAAGTTTTTTGATATGTTGTGAATGCAAATTTAGCCATTTCAATTTTTCTTGGGTAATTTTTCAATTCAGCAAAGCTCTTAAGCAATAAACCGGATCCTGATATTGTTCCTAATATAATAGGATTCAAAGTAATACTACCAAACACAGATCCCACAACAATAAGTCCAACAGATGATATATTAGCTAATATATTCAATCGTTTAAACATTTTAAATGCTTTTAAATAACACCACCATTTTTTATGGTAAAATGAATACAATGATTTGATCTCATCGATTGTTTCTTGACGAAGTTTTTTGTCAATATGATTGAATTTGTATATGCTCTCACTTATTTTTCTTGGCATATATTATTCATTAGATTAAATTCATCATGGTATTCTATATTCAACCATTAACAATATTTCTTCTTCTGGCGCTTCAGAAGTTAATTCAATTGCTAAATGGCCAAATGTGAGCTTCAGATCTATATCCATTGTCTGAAGCTGGGTCGTCGAAGGTGATGTGTAATTATTTACAGTTTGAAGAAGGAACCCATGTTTTATTTTCAATTTGATTTTGGCATATGTTGCGGCAAATTTGAAATGCATTGCTTTTATTTGAACAATATGACTGTAATTAGGTATAATTAATTTATCACAACCGTTTAATAAAAATGTCTTATTATCGTCTTTTGTATTTAGAATACCATGTAAGAAATGCGTGGAATTTTTTATTTGATTGCCATTCAAGTCCAGATTAGTCTCCATCACCATATTACCATTTTCAATGACAAAAACAGTATCGTAAATATTAGAGTCTATATCAGATTAATGGCCGGATACACCATAAACAATCAAATAACCCTGCCCCTGGCTTGGACTTGAAGAAGATCCATCACATTTTAAATCCGAATAAATAAATTCTGGTGGAGTAAGCGACCATTTATGCATATGAATGATTGATCTGGTATAATTTTGAAAACTTTTTGTTGCTTGTTGTGAAATATTCAAAGACGTTGAAACCACATTCACACTCACATTTGTCATTGATGGTGGAAAAAATTCAATTACAAAAGTAAATTCTCCTTCAGGTAGCTTGAGCATATTGAAACCGATTCGGGATGAATATTTCTTTTGGGAATTTATCCCTAGTTTAAGACTATAAGCTTTTTTGTTTATACTATGCGGAGAGCCACTAAAATCGACAATTCCATCGATGATAATATCGTGTTCACTTGAACTTTCTTTTTTGTCTTCCATCAAATATCTGAAAACATCTTTTTTATTTGTTGATGATGAAATATGAGATTCATCAACATATTTCTTCATATCAATTGTTATCAGTGTGTTTGATTTTCTCAATTCCTCACTCACAAAGGCAACATTAACGGCGGCACCATTCTCTTGACTGAGAGGAGTTGCCAGATTTTTGATTTTACGATTTTCCATATCTATATCTGCAAGCATTTTATTTTCACCTAATACTGAAAGAGCAGTCAAATCAACATAAGCTTTATTAGCAGCTTGAAGATGAGTAGATGGGGTAGATACATTGTTTATATATTTAGAATTCATATCGAGGCTTCCAGTCATTACTCCTCCAGCAATATCTAACTTCTTATCAAGTTCACTATCAACATAATTCTTTGTGGAAAGTGTAAATAGTTCAGATTTATTCACTTTTTCAGCTAAACCTACATCGATGTAGCTCTTCGTAGCGGCTTCATTATCTTGTGTAGGCTCCTTCAGAAAAGTAATGAGATTACCTCCCATATTGAGATCGCTATCTAACGGTTCAGAAAGATCTATTGAACTAGATTGTGAATCAACATAACCCTTCGTTGCACCATCAGTATTGTTAATAGGTGCTCCAATATTTACTAATTTGTTGTTGTTCATATCAACATCCGTTCTAATTTTACCGATATTACCCCTTGTTCCAGCTAGGAGCAGTTTAACGCTGCGTAGGTTAGTAGCATCTGTTTCTGCATCACTATCATGAATATTGCTTATGAAATGACCTTCCATATCAACATCTCCGAGAGCGTCTCTCTTTACATGTAATTTTGTTTCTGATTCAATTGTGTTTTTCATCATTATGTTATTAACAGCAGTCAAATCATGATTATCTGTATCAAGGTTCAATATCTTTTTCCTATCCATATCGATTTCACTAGGATTTATCAATCTGTTTCCATTAAGATCCAATTTCCCGATCATCTTGTTAGTACCTGACAAAAGTAATACATCTGTTCTATTCGGTTTTGTTAATAGACCTTCTGAAAATTGATGAAATGATATCGAATCACTTGGTTGCTGTCCTTCATTAAGATTAACGAACTTCTTATTTTCTACATCATAATTTCCATATTTATCAGTTTTAAAACTAAAGCCTGGGGGACCTCTCGCTCCTTCTTTACTGGTTCCAGAAGATGACTTATTAGGTTCACCGTTGATAATATCCCATTATATAGTTGGTTAGATATTTTTAAAATAATTCGATATGAATCTTTCATTATACATAGTGTCTTTCAAGTTAAATGGTTTCAATATGTCATAAAAGTCTTTTTTCATAGACCACTGATGTAGAAAATATAAGCAATAGAACCCACACAACACGCTTAATAAGTTTTGATATTGACTTGTGTTAAATATTACTTGCATATCATCTTTTTGAGCTCTCTCTTCAAACTCTTTTGGATATATCATTCCGAATGAGTCGAAATACCATAATATATTTTTATCTCCAGGGACGCATACTGTCCAGTGTGTTCCCAATGAGCTTAAATCATCAAGATTGATTATACATGGTGAATGTAATTTCGGCATATGCTCGTTCCTCGAAAATATTCCTTTAATGGGGATTTTCAAATAACGTATCCATTCCATAAGATCATGATTGCTTAATGGTTTATTCTCAAATTTTAAAATATTGACCCTAGTATTGGGATTTGGTTGAATGGACTGTTGGGTCCGAGAAGCAACCCATCTCCTTTCTTTTTTTTCTTTGTTTTTTTTTTCATTCCCATTCCTTTATTATCCCAACTACCAAAGAAGGGTGGAGGCTGATAGGGTAAAAATTTGCCACTATAAGGATGTGTCTGCATTCCCTTTCCTGTCAGAGCTTTCAGAAGAATTGGAATTCCAATTGAAGCCAGTAGCGTCCCGAGAAAGCCACCAGATTGATTTTTCGTTGGTTTCACTACTAGCTGTCCTCCTGTTTGAAGAGAATTCAATATTTGCTCCTTTTGTTTTTTAGTTAAAAGATTTTTATGAGCAATTAATTTATCGATTTTATCCTGTGGAATCAGAAATCCTCCGCTTTGATCTTTATTTGATGTTGGAGGACGACTCTGCAATCCTTCACCAAAAAGCTTGTTTATTCCAAGAGAACCTAGAGCTGACATAGCTCCTGTTGCCAATCCCGGAACCAATTTTGACACCGCGGATGTAGCGAATGGTAGTAATTTCATCAGGCTAGAAAACAAAGAACCACCGTATTGAACCGATTTTCTTATTTGGGTTTTTGAAATCGAAATGTCTACTCCTTTTCTCAAAGAATGTGCTTTCTGGATACGCTTTATTTGTCTTGCTGTCAACATAAGCTCATCAGAACCCGTTAATTCATCAGATGATAACCGAATAGTAATAGCACTATTAGATTTATATGCTTTTGCTAATCTCATTTTTTGACCATTACTTAAACTGACTTTAAAAGAATGATAAACCGTTGTCATATCTTGTATATAATGTAGTTTATATAATTTTTAAGCTTTAATCATAGCCTTACCAGAAGACACAATAACTTCTATTTCTTCTTCATATAGTACGAGACTATACCATGTATAGTTAGCGTTCGGAGCTCCATCACGCGTGAACCGAAAAGTGAGTTTTGTAGTACCTGATCTCAGTTCACTTTCTTGGTTACGGAGGTCAAAGTATAGCAATCCAAAGAGATTTTGAAAGTTTTCGATATCGATTGAACTAGCTGTTAGAAGGTCGTTGAAACTTTTGTTGTATTGGATAAGTGTTCTATATGTTTTTGCGAGCTCATTTGTTGGATTCATTTGTTCTTGTGGATAATAGATACCATTCGACAACTCTAACTGCGCCATCGTAAGTGTTCTGCCATTAGCTATATTAAAAGTATTAAACAAGAAAGGATTTTGACCACTGTCATCAATTTTAGCATCATTTAGCAGGGACCGCGGAGACCATTTTAAAGTGGTAGGGCTAAAAGGCAGAGAAGGGACAATTCAATTTCCGAGCGCCTAAGGCGCGAGTTTCTAGGGGGGTCCGGGGGCATGACCCCCCGGAAATTTTTTGAAATTTGGGCCTCTTAGAATGCATTTCCTGCATTCTGGAGCAAGAATTAGGGTATTTGAATAAAACACAGACATCATTAATTTTTGGCTTTGAAAAATTAAGAGTATCAAATACATCCGTTTTTATTGACCATAAATTCATACAATAATCTTTCGATGTTTTTTAACCAGCAAACGAACCGATGAATAACGAAAATATAATTTTATAAGTGTTTGAGGATTATCTAACTGAAAAACAAAGGACATAGGGTCTCTTTTCTTTGTCGCTTTTGTTGAAGTTGAAACACGTCAAACAGAGTTCTTTGTGTTTTCTTTGCCGCAGACATGCGTGTAATTTATTCAAAAGTCGTGAACTCTACGTGACCTTGCCATACATCGAGTTACATCGAGAGCGCGTGGGAATTGGCGCACGCGTTGTGCTGCTTTCGTACCCAGACCCCACGGTTTTGAGTAAATGCAAGGCTGCTCAGCAAAAGTGTTTGGCTTTGATCCGTCACTGAACGATCGAAGAACATGGAAACACACTGAGAATTCAGGCAAGATTCTGCCGCCGCGAGCTTTGCCTTCGTGAAGCGCATATGCAAGAGTAGACGGCGTTTTGTTACTTTCCAGTGGTAAAATTCATACATTATCCATGTCATCTGGAGCCCTAAAAAATCAACCCAAGCAAAAAAGTGGTAGGGCTATAGCCCTACCAGCCCCTCCCCCTCCGCGGTCCCTGTTTAGAGCCCAAATGAGCACATGGCGTGGTTTTCTGATTGCAGAAGTGATTTTAAAATCACTTTGAGTTTGTTGTGAAGAATTAGATGATTCAACTCGTTCTTTCAAATATGTCCACTTATGTGGCTTGAGATAATTACTGACATACAACTGCTCACCATATCCATTGAATTTCAGCTTCGGTATCCAAAGCTTCATCTTAGAAACAACATATCTTCCGGGATCACCCGCTGCTTGATACATTATCGTAGCATCATTTTCAAGGGTAATATCAATCGATACTTTACCGTTCGGACATATTTTATTCTCGAACGAATTAAAAAAACCATATCTATTCAAAGCTAGTACAACATTGTTAGTAACAGCTCCTTGTATTTTGATTTTTCTTTGACCAAATCCTGCATTGTATAAGGCTTGATTGGATCGATCTTCTGCTGTTCCAGTATTAGTATCCAGAAAATAGAATGCTGATGGTCCTATTTTATTAGTATACGTGTCTGTAAAATCCAGCAAATTTTTTACATTAATCGCGTGATTGATATTTGGACTATCATTAACGCTTATTCCGTTGAAATCAGCTTTTAAAAGCGAAATGAAACTATAAGCACTGTTTACGATAGCGACATGGTCTCCTCCTGCGAAGCCTGTTCCATCAGCTGTTTTCTGAACAGCGAAATCCATTTCAATAAAACCGTTATACCAGTCTAGTGGGCTTGATTCATTGCTGTTATCGACGATAAACCGATATCCCGTCTTTTTTTGAAAAGCAGTGTTTGCAGGTCAAAACTAATATATTCATAACGTTCGACATATTTTGGTGATCTGAAATTTTCCATGTATGTATATCATAAGTTAGATAAAAATCAATTTATCAAATCATTGAAATCTCTTGTCAATTTTTTATATTTATGATCATTTATTGATTCATTTTTTGGTTCACTTTTATCATCAAATTTTTTAAGCAATTCAATGATTTCACTTCCTTTCGTTTCAGATGAAATTTGCGGTTGTTTCTTTTTGAATTTATCTGCAATTTTGTCTGCAGCTATCTCTCCTAGTTTAGTCCCAACTTTTTCACTTCCTTTCTCAATTAATTTTTCTGCTGCTATGGCTGCTAGTTTTTTTGAAGTTTTACCCGCTAATTTACCGATTACTTTTGAGCTGATTGAGGATAAAATATCTGTTAATCCTTCTCCGAGTTGATCAGTATCATAATAAACACTTCCACCATCTTCATCTCTTCTCCTTCTAATAGACATGTTTGTTTTTTTGTATATATGTATGTTATACAAAATATGATTTTAAATTCCATCAGATAATAAAAACGTCATATTGACAGGTATTTCATTGAGATTGATCGGTCTATCATATATATCAGTAATATATATCCTGATCTGTTTTATATTACTAGAATTGATTTTCATATACAAAGCACGTCTCGGCTCGATGTGAAATGGATACGATAGAGGTAAATTGTCAACACTGAACTGATATAACACGTCTGAATGAATGCCAGAAACGATGCTGTCAGACAGCAATGAACATCGTAGCATAATCTGGTCAACACTATTCGTAATATTAGGTAATTTTGAACTATATGAACTAGTATTTACAATTTCTCGATCGAAACCGATTAAATCGTTGAATAATCCCTCTCTGAAGTCTAATTTATAGTTTGGGCTTAAAGTGATCAATACTTTGAATACAGATGTTACGAAAGACAGTGACACACCTACTTCAGTGTCTGAAACTTGATGATTATTTCTTTTTATGACTTCTTGTAAAAAATAATTTATATCTTCATAACTAAAATTTCCAGATGGAAATGTGACAGTTGTCCACGTTGTTCCATTATCATGAGAATATTTAATTTTCTTATTGTCATATTCATTCGAAATATTAAACCAAGAATAGGACATATTCAATTGATCCAGAGCTAGGAAATATTCTTTATTGGGGGGTAGATTAATTTCAGGAGTAAATGAAATGGTGAAATCATGACTTTTTGACTTTTTAACACCGTCAACGCTATTGAAAATCAGTGGAGTTTTCATTATATATATATCAATATATTACATTAAATTAAATGAGCTTTTACATACTTATCGTGTTGAGATTTATTAATCACTCCTAATTTGATCAATTCATCTAAAATCTGCCAAGCTTCATTCCTTAATTGGATGTTGTTGTTTCCCGCTTTTCGTGTACCTGTGATTAATGTCAAACGCTTCATGAGGTCTTCTGGATTGGTATAATATATATTACCACCAGTTAATCTGCTTTTTCCAGAAGATCTATGTGGTTTTATTCCAGATAATATATTCAAATCATTAAACATTTGTATAGCTTTATTAGAATACTTTTTCTTTGGATTAAACCGTTTCGTTATAAGATCTATTAAGCTTTTATCAGCAGAATTCTCATAGATGTTTTTCCCATTTTTATGAGCTTCAATAACCATTTCGTTCATCAATCTTGGAACGTTGATCATCAATCCACCATATTGATTTTTATCGATTTTATATGCATTGCGTCTCGGTTGGTTGTATCTTCGAACACCTTCACCAATTTTCAAATATGATGGAGCTGCTTTCAAATGTCCTAATCTTGTAATTATATAATCAGTCAAATATGGTAATTGAATTTTATGACGTTTGTATGTTGTTTGTTCAATTGGAGACAGATTTTAATGGTGCTCCCTTTTTTGTAGAATGATCTTTAATGTATGTTTTTCCTCGTTTAATCAGATTGTTTACTTTTGTTTCAGTATTAACAATGTCTTCTTGGTTATTCAATAATTGAGATGGTTGTTTGAAACCTTTGTCTTCTAATAATCGTATATATTCTTTACTCATTCCCTTGTCTAAATCGAAAAATAGCTTTTCTTTACCTGAAGCGTCGTGTTTTTCAGCTTTTTCAGCTTTTTCAACATCCTCGTCATCCTCATCATCCTCATCCCAATTGATAGTTGGTAACAATGAACCATCATATGCAATAGCTTTTTTCGGATCATACGTAACTGCATTGACAATTAGTTTTTGGTTTTCTTTTAATTGTTTAATCAATTCATCTTGTTGTTTATCAGTATTTTTCACAATTTCTTTTTGAGATGTTATTATTGGTTCAAATACCTCTCGTCTTTCATATTGTATATCATCGCGAGAGTCTCTATATTCTTTAATCTATATATTATTAGCTACTTTACGTTTCAGTTGATCAGCTTTTAATCTAATCTCAGCATTTTTCTTAAGACTTTCAATATCCATATATATATATATTACATAAAAATAACACTTATCTTATGAAATATCTGTAGAAACGACACTTATCAATTAATATATATACATAAATAACACTTAAAAAATATCTACATTATATATATGAAGATCAAAAACTATCATGAAAAAGACGAAACTCGTGATAAAAGACGTGTTAAATTTATACCAGAAGATTTTAGGATGATATTAGTTGGTAAATCGAATTGTGGTAAAACGAATTAACAAATAAATAAGCCTCAACTGTGCTCTGTTCTGTTATAAAGCACGCAGGAAGCGGCGCGAGCACGAAAGAAGTGTAGGGGGAAACACGAGCCGATAGGCGAGTGTTTCTCCCTACTTCTTGAGTGCTCCGCCGCTTCCTGAGTGCTTTATAACAGAACAGAGCACAGTTGAGGCTTATTTATTTGTTTTATGATAAAAAAAATCCATGATTTCCTCACAATTGTACCTTTATTTTCCGAAACAAACATTCCATTTTACATCGAGAACAAACTGAACGTCGTCAGCACCCGTGCTTTGTACTCTGATAAAGCACGCTAATTCGAGCCAATCACAGCGCTTGTAAGAATGCTTCAAATGATTTGATTGGTCAACGAGACAAAAGCTGTCAAAACATCAAAAACTGAAATGAGCAAGAACTCAATTCGAAAGCAAAACGAGTGCTTCAATGTTCACAGTTTTCAGTCCTTAAAAAAGCTAAAAATCTAAACTTTTTCAATGAAATACGGCCGAATTGTGGCCCATGAAAACCTGCAAGTTTCCAACATGACAATTGAAAAACAAACTGCTTAAATCTTGCGGTTGAACCTTCGCAAACTGCTGCGCCATGTTTTGTGAATGAAGATCGTCGCTTGTATTTACGGCAGCAAGAGGAGGATTGCCCGAACTGGTGGCAGTGCTAAAAAGACTGGACTGTTTTGGCCTTCCACTCAGAGCATCGGAGAGGATATTCAAGCAAGCTTTCAATTGATCGCTAAAATGACGAGCGTTGTAACTCTTCAGGCTTGCTTCGCTGCGATGACCAGAGATCGTGCCGATATCGATGCTGCGAGATGGAGACCAGTGATCGCAGTTGCACGAACACTATGGAGAAGACAATTTGGAAATTTCCTTCATCATACCTCCGAGGTTGTTAACACAGAGAGGTTTATTTTCGTACCAAACTCGATCTTCAACTCTGCGGATTGCGTAAGCATTCATGAGCTCCGTGCTTTGTACTCTCATAAAGCACGCTGTTTAAACCAATCAGCGCGCGTGTTATATTGACACTTTATTATAATGTTCTTTTAAACATGATCAGAAGATTCTTATATTTTGATAAGATAATACTATACAGTAACAATGCACATCAGCCTAAATATGAGAGGTTGAGAGAGATCATGGATGAGATATCAAAACATGTAGGTTATCAAGTATTAGAGACAAGGGGTCATGATCAAATAATGGATTCAACAGAATATCCAAAAAACAACAGAAAGTTGGTAATTTTCGATGATATGATTAATTATTCAAAACAGCAAGATAAAATAGCAAATCATTTCAGTGATGGAAGACATCAGGGTATATCAACTTGTTATTTATCTCACAGCTATCATGATCTCGATCCTAAGATAAGAAACAATTGTTCGCATATGATTCTATTTCAACCCCATAGCAAAACACATTTAAACCTTATAGCTAAAGAGAATTTCATCGATCCTCACATGTTTGATCAATTGAAACCATATGAATTCCTTTACGTTGATAAAAATAATAAAACAATCAAGAAGAATTTTGATAAAGAAATTATGTAATTATAATATATAATGGTGAAAAGTTATTGTGTTAAACAAAAAAAACAAACTGAATGTATTGAACCATCAGGTTATAAAACAGCTAAAAATGGCAGATTGATGTTCTATTGCACCTGCGCAGAGTGCGGCATAAAAAAAAACAAGATTTGTTAAAAAATCAAAAAACTAAATATGCCCCTACAACAAGATGGGGGCGATTTGGCATCAGAGCTCTTCAAAGGAGCTCTGAAAATGGGATCTTTCGTTGGTAGACAAGCTTTAAGTAGAGCTGTAAAATCTGATTTTGCAAAAAATAAGATAAAAGGGATTGCGAATAACTATCTAGATCAAGCATTGGATTCGTTCACGAGCGATATTTCAAAGAAAATTTCACCAATTGGTAAAGGAATAGCATATGATATGAGCATGTATACTGATACAAGTGATCCAACTAATCCACTTTATGATAGAAAGTATGGTCAAGGGGTTGATATTCATAAATTGATTGGTAGATTACCAAAACCAAAAGGAGGTTGGACGCCTGGTTCATACAAATATATGGGACCTTATAACCCCTTATCTGAGCAATTATCATATAACAAAGATACAGGGGAGGTTATTAAATGGAATGTTAAACCTAAAAACAAATTAGATGAGATATCAGCTTATCACGATATTTGCTATGATAGGGGTGGAAATAAAGGAGATTGTGATAAAAAAATGGTAAAAGCGATTGATCAGATACCATGGAAAGATAAACCTTGGGGGACAACAGCAGTTCGTAATTTAATGAACACCAAACAGAAATTAGGCCTTGGTATTGAACAAAAGAAGACAAAAAACGGAAAACGGCGTTGAGTAAAAATGATTGGGCTCAACAATTAGCCGATGAATTACATAAACCAATCAAAAGGCATTTCAAAACAAGAAGAGTTATTGTAAATGGAATAGATGAAATCTGGTCTGCTGATCTTGTTTTTATGGATAAACTTTCAAAATGGAATAAAGGTTTCAAATATATATTAACTGTGATTGATGTATTCAGTAAATTCGCTTGGGCTATACCATTAAAAGATAAAAAAGGCATATCAATCACTGATGCGTTTAACAATATTATAAAAAAATACGATCGTAAACCTCAATTTTTGTGGGTGGATGAAGGTTCTGAATTTTATAATAAAACATTTAAGGAATGGCTAAAACAAAATGATATTAAAATGTATTCAACTTTTAATGAAGGTAAAGCTGTTGTGGTTGAACGATTCAATAGAACTTTAAAGACAAAAATGTATAAACAGTTCACAGTTCAAAATAATACTGTTTGGTATAATATTTTAGATGATTTGATTAAAAAATATAATAACACCAAACATAGTTCAATAAAAATGACACCTATTGAAGCGAGCAAAACGAAAAATGAAGGTATGGTTTACTTTAATTTGTATGGTGAAATGGATCAATCAATATCAAAACCTAAATTCCAAATTAAAGATAAAGTACGTATTTCAACATATAAACGTAAAGTTTTTGACAAAGGCTACACTCCTAATTTCAGTGAAGAGGTTTTTACAATTGATAAAATTCAATACACAAATCCAATCACATATAAATTGAAGGATCTTAATAGTGAAGAAATTAAAGGTTCATTTTATGAGCAGGAGTTGTTGAAAGCACAACAAGACATTTTCCGTATTGACAAAGTCATCAAAAGGGATTATAAAAAGAAACAAGCTCTAGTTTCATGGTCTGGTTATCCAAAAGAATTTAATTCATGGATACCTTTAAAAGATGTTAAAAATATATAAAACAATATAATACATATATATATATAATGAATACGCAAAACTTTAAAAATTATTCGTCTGAAATATTAAGCGAAATCATGAAATATGAATATGAGATAACTCTTTTAAACGAGACCGTTGATAATTATCATTCAAAAATCAAGAAATTGTCTCATAAAAGACGGTTAATGAATTTATACATCAAGAAAATAGAAGAAATAGATGAAGATATCACATTGAAAGATCTTATGACATGCATCATCAACGAAATAGCACATGATAAGCATACAGAAGCAGATATTGATTTACTTTTGAACACTAAGGTTGATAATATGCATCATATCAAAACATTTCTCTCAGACAATGAACATATTTAAACGCACTGAAAACACATGCATAAAGAAATATCATGTATAGTATATATAGTATATAATGGAAGTCAATAAGAGAGGACGAGGTCAACATGGCCCGATCAAGCACTTTTCTGAAGAAGAAAGAAAACGAGCAATCACACAAAGCAAGACACGATACATGGTCAATAAATCATGGGTCTGCCCAAGTTGTGGGCGTGATTACTCACTAGCAGGCAAGACACAACACATTCGTAGTAAAAAGCACAAGAGACTCACAAATATGACTAATTAATAGGCAAAACAGTTCATAACAATTCAAATAATTCGAGATTGATGTTATTTGAATTAAATTTTTAAAATTAAACGCATCATTATTAAGGCTTAAAAAAATAATATTTCTGTATAGTATATAGAAAGAAATGGTTGGAATTCAAACCCGTAATGAAAAACAATACAAGAAACCTATTCCTACACCAAGAAAATCAGTCAAACGTATGATCAGGGAGTATGAAGACAACATCATTCTTCCACCTACCGAGTTTATGGATGGTTACAAACCTGTTCCAACACCAAGAACCAAACAACATGTTCCAACACCAAGAACCAAACAACCTGTTCCAACACCAAGGACCAAAATAGAGCAGATGAATGTTGCTTTAAAAGGTTATACCGAATCATATAAAATTAGCATAAAAAACGATAAAGACCCATTAGTTCAACTACAAAACACGAGAAAAATACTTAAGATTCTCTTAAAAAAGCAATTGGACCAAATGAATGGAATGAAAGTTGTAGAAACGTTACAAATCACTTTTGAAAAACAGTTAGATGAAGACAAAACCCTCATTATTAAAACAGCCTATTTCAATAGTAAAGCTCAAGTAATTATTAATGAAGATGATATAGCTCAAACATTACAAACTGTAGAGCAACAGATATTAAATGGGATAGCAGTATGGGTGTCTGAAGGATCTGGATGGGTAATTGAATCAGTGGATAGTCATTATATCAACATAGTAAAATATAAACCATTAAAAGGATCGTCATATATTCAACTACCACAAGAATTACGAAATAAAAAAGGTTTGATTAATATTAAAAATGATGACAACGAGTGTTTTAGATCGTGTCATATCAGACATTTAAACCCACAAACGAAAGACCCACAACGAATTAAAAAATCTGATAAATTATATCTTGAGAAGTTAAATTATTTAAATATTGATTTCCCAACCAATCAAAACCAATATAATAAGATTGAGAAACAAAATAATATCAATATCAATATATTTGGATTTGAGGATAAGCAAACATTCCCGATATATATATCCAAAGAAAAAAATAAAAAACATATGGAACTATTACTGATTACTGAAGAGAATAAAAACCATTATATTCTAATCAAAGACTTCAATAAATTCATGTTTAACCAAAGTAAACATGAGCAAAGAAAACACTTTTGTATGTATTGTTTACAATGCTTTAGCACTGATAAAGTACTCAACAATCATAAAGAAAACTGTCTAGTCATTAACGGTAAGCAGGCAATTAAAATGCCTGAAAAAGGAGAAAAAGTTGAATTTAAAAATTTTCATAAACAGTTGAATGTTCCATTTGTGATTTATGCTGATTTTGAAGCAATTGTTGAGAAAATAGATGGATGCAAACCAACAGACGACAAATCATATACTGAAGCATATCAAAAACACACTGATTGTGGATATGGCTATAAAGTTGTTTGCTGTTACAACGATAAATATAGCAAACCAGCGCAAATATATCGAGGTGAAAATGCTGTTTATAAATTCATGGAAAATATGTTAGAAGAAGTTAAATGGTGCCAAAATATGAAGAAAAATCATTTTAACAAAGACATGATAATGACAAAAAAGACATAAGAAATTTTAAAGAAGCTGATAAATGTCATATTTGTAATAAAAAATATACTGAAAAAATATTAAAGTTAGAGATCATTGCCATATAACTGGAAAATATAGAGGATCAGCACACCAAGATTGTAATTTCAACTTTCAACTTACTGATAAAATACCTGTTATTTTTCATAATTTGAGGGGTTATGACAGCCATTTCATCATGCAAGAAATTGGTAAAATCATTGAAGATTATAAATATGAAAATAAAAAAGGTGAAGAGAAGCAGATGGACATAAACGTAATCCCTAATAATATGGAAAAATATATGGCTTTTATGCTTGGGAGGCATTTAGTTTTTCTTGATAGTTTTCAATTTATGAGCTGCAGTCTTGATAAATTAGTCGAAATCCTTAAAAGATGTGGAAGATGTAAAACTTGTACCCCTGATAAGTGTATCAAAAGATATGTAAATGATAAAGGACATATAATTCAACATAAAACAAGTTTTCCATGTGGACAATGTAGAAATTGTAAGAATAATGGAAAAAGTTGTGTCAACCCAAATAATAATAGTCTAAAGTACACAACACAAAAATTTCAAAACAATGAATTAAGCTTAATGAGCAGAAAAGGTATTTATCCTTATGATTATATGGATACATTTGATAAATTTAATAAAACAGAACTACCAAGTAAAGAGGACTTTTACAGCATCCTAAATGATGAGAATATTACAGATGAAGACTATAAACATGCTCATGATGTTTGGAATATATTTAAGTTAAAAAATATGGGAGAATATCATGACTTGTATCTAAAATCAGATATCCTGTTGCTAGCAGATGTATTTGAAAATTTCAGGAAAACTTGTTTACAGCATTACAAACTAGATCCATGTCATTATTTCACAAGTCCAGGTCTTAGCTGGGATGCTATGTTAAAAATGACTGATATCAAATTAGAACTAATGACTGATATTGATATGTTCCAATTTATTGAGAAGGGTATGCGTGGGGGAACAAGCTACATAGCTAATCGATATGGGCAAGCAAATAATAAATACATGAAATCATATGATGAGAAGGCGCCCTCAAAATATATTATGTATTTAGATGCAAACAATCTATATGGGTGGGCTATGTCACAATACCTACCAACTGGTGATTTCAAATGGATGAAACAGCATCAAATAGACAACTTAGATTTAGCTAAATATAGTGAAGATAGCAAGAAAGGATTGATATTAGAGGTTGATCTAAAATATCCAAAAGAATTACATGACTTACATAATGATTATCCACTTGCTGCAGAAAAAATGAATGTAAAATCTGAGATGTTATCAGAATATTGCAAAAATATCCAAAAGAAATATAATATATCAATCGGACAAGTTCAAAAATTGATGCCAACTCTGAATAACAAAGAGAAATACGTTCTACATTATCGAAATCTACAATTGTATACTGATTTAGGACTAAAAGTTATGAAAGTTCATAAAGTTTTAGAATATAACCAGTCTCCATGGTTAAAACAGTACATTGATTTTAACACTAAAAAACGAACAAATGCCAAAAATAGTTTTGAGAGAGATTTCTTCAAGCTAATGAATAATAGCGTTTTTGGTAAAACTATGGAGAACATTCGAAAAAGAGTTGATGTTCGATTAGTAACAGATGAAAAAAAATTATTAAAAATGACTGCTAAACCGACATTTGTAAGTAGCAAAATATTCAATGAAAACCTTGTAGCAGTGCATAAGGTCAAAGAAACATTGACCCTCAACAGACCGGCATATGTGGGTATGTGTATCTTAGACTTGAGTAAGACATTAATGTATGATTTTCATTATAATTACATCAAAAAAAATTATGGAAATAAAGCAAAATTATTATTTACCGATACGGCCGGACAGCGTAACATATCAAATCGAAGCTGCAGACGTTTATAAAGACTTCCAGAAGGATAAAAGCATGTTTGACAATAGTGATTACCCCCAAGATTCACCATTCTTTGACCAAAACAACAAGAAAGTTATCGGAAAAATGAAAGATGAAGCTGCAGGAATTCCAATCATTGAGTTTGTTGGTTTAAGGTCAAAGATGTATTCATATATTAAAGAAAATGATATAGAGGGTAAAACAGCAAAAGGCATTAAAAAAGCTGTCATCAAGAAGAACATTAAATTCCAAAATTATAAAGATGTGTTATCAAACAACAAGCAGGTTATGCATAAAATGAAAACAATTCGCAGTGAGAGTCACCAAATAGGAAGCTATGAAATCAACAAGATATCTCTAAGCTGTTTCGACGATAAGCGATATTTATTGGAAAATGGAATAGATAGCTATGCTTATGGGCATTATAAAATCAATGAACTGGGACAACCTACTGATGTATTACATAATATTGGAAAAATAAAAGTAGAAGACGATGACGATTTGGTAGAAGTCAATTTGAATGATAGTGATTTGAAAGTAAATAATATCATTGTAAAAAAACCTCACATATTTAACAAATGGTACTCTTTTTATATTTTAAAGAAAAAAACGCCCAAAATGTATATCTTGGATGAACTATACACTAAACATAGTAGCATATACCCACTCACAGGCAATGCAAGATGGATTTACACATTTGAGCAACCATCGACCAAAGTAACTCGAACATGTCGAGTAAAAAAGTCTGATATGTTTTCAGATTATGAGTTATATGATAAAAATAAAATTTACCAATCAGAAATTCTTGATCATTAGGCATAGCCTGAGCCATGCTCCATACATAAATGCATTTTGAATGACATTGGTTTCAACAGTCTTAAAGCAGTTATCACACCTGAATACGAGTTTCATATTCGGCTAAGCTCATTACACCCATAAATCTCACGACTGTCTCATAACCTGACATGTTCAGACCTGCCAGCGGGGGAATCCCAAGATGTGTGTTTCAGGGTATTCATCCACACAATATATATTTTCCATTTTTTTCCATTTGATTTTTTTTGAATTTCAACACAGATATTCAAAAACTGACCCCAATACTGAACTCCAATACTGAATTTCTAAAACTGAACTCCAATACTGAATTTCTAAAACTGAACTTCTAAAACTGAATTTCCAATATTATAGCGCATTATTTGGTTTCAATATGATAGCGCATTATTTTGGTTTCAATATGATAGCGCATTATTTGGTTTCAATATGATAGCACATTATTTTGGTTTCAATATGATAGCGCATTATTTGGTTTCAATATGATAGCGCATTATTTGGTTTCAATATGATAGCACATTATTTTGGTTCAATATGATGTAATCAAAAAAATGGAAACAACCAAATGGAATTATACGCTGATACCGCTGGAATTATGCGCTGATACCGCCATGTACTATACTACTCCCACTCCCCTCCGCGGGAGAAACACAACTGGTCGGTGTATTCCATATAACTGTATTATATTTATACAAAATGTATCCGATTTTGCTTACGTAAATGCATATGGTTACGCCTTGATGAAATTGATATATATTTCACTGTCAGCCTGTAATCGTATCATTAGTGATAATGGCCCCGCGTGGGAAGTTGTAATACACCCGGATACGCAGACAAATATGGTGTGTCTTTCCTATCAAATTAGATTATCATCGCAGATTCGTCATTTCTCTATGTCTGCCTTTATTAAACACGGCATTCAAACTCAACATCGATATGTATTACTAGCAGCGTTTCCTCCCACGCGCGGCGTTTCCTCCCACGCGCGCCACCGCTCCCACGCGCGCCACCGCTCCCACTCACTCTTCAAAAAGTTCGGCTTCGTCTGTAAAAGTAACCTTTGTATTTTATTCCATCCCCGCCCCACACTACTCTGGCTCAGGTCAATGTATCTCATGACAACTATCTGAATAGTCAATTCTCAAAGCTTACATATTGTCTCAGACGATATTAATTTACTTTTATTAATTATTTCCAGTACCTTAAGGTGATTCCTCAGAAATAAAAGTTGTCGAACGATTTTTTTGAAACTTTCCCTGAATTTTCCCTACCAAGCACTGTTTCTAAAAATACAATAAAAAAGATAGGTCACCGTGCTCGCAAAAGAGATATGATGGACCAATGTTACTCCATTTATGCCTGTACTGGTACTAATCACGCGCGTAGTTATTTTATCGGTTCACGTAACATTTCGCGGAAGCTAGAAGCAAAGTTTAAAGTAGTACTTGAAAAAAACTTGATAATTTCAAAGTCTCGACCATATGGAACAATTTAATATATAATTTGTGGAAAAAATCACACAAATTCAAACGACATCGACTCAAAACGTTCCTCGCATCGATGTTTTAAAGGTCATAACTTGCACCCACGAGTAACGGTTTTGTGCACACTTTTAGCGATATCTTTTTTTTCCTTCAGAAAAGGTTTTTATTTTATTTTTTTAACTTAAAGAGGATAATTTGAACATCAAAATTATGCAATAAAAAATATAGGTCACCGTGCTCGTTTACGAGAAAACGTTTATTTACCTCCCTGGCGAGCATTGCCACAAAGAAAAGCCGCCATGTTTTTAATGTGCGCGCGCTAATTACGCGCGAAATTATGCGCAGTAAGGATGCGCAGTGCAATACTGAGGAATTACCTTAAAAACTACCCAATATACCCAAAACGTAGAACACCGCAATAAACAAAATAATACATGGTTTCTTGGAGATATGAAATTTCTCTTGGATTGTTCAACTCGATAACGTTAAGCAGCGCATATATCCGCGCAAATATGTACATGTGTATTATTCTCTACATATAGCGTATACCCGGGATTATTGCTCGTGACGTCTAAAGTCTATTTGAAGCACAGACCGGCGACAGCTTAAAGATGCATCACGTGGTACATTATACACTTAAGGCGGGACTTAACCTGAATGACATTTTTCCGCGACTTAACGTTCACGTTTCAAGCAATCAAAAAACTCTATGTTCATCCCATGAATCTATGTTATGGGGTGTTTTGTAAATTTTTTGGGTGATTTTTGGGTATGTTTGAGAGGAAATAGATTTTCTCAAAGGAGATGTAAAATTTAGGGAAATAAGAAATATTGAAGATTTAATGTAGTTTTAAAATTAGAATTTGAAGTTAAAAATTGTGCACGCGCATGCTCCCTGTTCCCAGGGAGCATGCGTATACAAGTACCTATTGTTCTCTGCAAAACAATGTGAAACCACAGGTTTACCATCCTCTGTTTGTGTGGTCACAGGTCGATACGATATTCAAATTTCTTACTATCATTGCTATTGTGAACATTTAAAAGCTTCCTAAAATCGGTATATCGGAGTGTTTATATGTAAAGCGTGCGAGAGTAGTTTTATGTGTTAAAAGTTTCGAGTCGCTTTTGAATACGGAAAATTTGGCATGCAACTTCGAATAGTATTTCCTAACAGCTCCCGGATCTCGAAAGACCAGTCCTCGAACTACAGTCTGGCCAAATTTGAGTCCGAATGGTTCGCGGATTGATCTTGAAAAACTAGCTGGAATATCGAATGAGTTTCATAATTCGTTTTTTCAGCATGATCTGTATCACTAGTCTGCGCAGCCGCCCCACTTGCAGCGTCCCACGAGTCTGTATTCGCAGGCTACTGTATCACCAGCTTGGAAAATTATGCACGTTTTGCGTAAAAATTTGATACATGCGTCATAATTACTACCTATGCCATCCCCACAATGAGAAACGCGCACCACAACAAACACTTCCCTTGGGTACCCTACCCAGTTGTGTGACAGAAGCGTTCCGTGACGACCCAAACAACAGCTGCGAAGGAGATCTGAGCGTGCGCACAGAAATGCATGAACAATAAATGCCATCTAATTGGTCTAGGTGGAGCATGTGTATGCAAGGTTCCCTCGACCCAATCTCGTTCCCAGAGTCCTCGTTACCCTTGTCCAGCGGGGGAGCGGCCAACAAGGACCTCTGGGATAGAGTGATCCGCCTGACTTGCGCAGTAAGACCGGAAGTCGAAGAATCTTGGCGTCCGTAAGTTGAAACATGGGGTAGAACACACGCGCTGTAGAGCCGGAAGTCCAAGAATCCTCTCATGGCGGATCGCTTCCCCCCAGAGGTCCTTGTTGGCCGCTCCACCGCTGGACAAGGGTAACGAGGACTCTGGGAACGAGATTGCCCTCGACCCTATTCTCAGCGCCAACCGGAAGTAAAATGAGAGAGAAGAGTGGTCGAGGGACTGGACTAAGGTGTCAGTGAACGATTCCATGATAATGTACTGCCTCGTACCCAGGCGTCGTTGCATTTCGTCGGTCTATCTATCTAGCTATCTATCTATTCATGCTCGGATAGTCTGGACAGTTTTATTCCAAAATTGTTGACACCATTCGGCGTCACTCTGTCGATGTATGTGTGGTGATCTTTTCCCCTGCCGCGGCTCTCAGAATCTTAAGTTAGAGGCAAATGAATATTATCCTTGTCTCTTAAGTAAAGAGCAGGAACTGAACAAGACGCGGAGCTTGATGGTTAGGAGGCGAAACTTTTCTCTGTGGATCAGTCCCACAACTCCACGCGCACCGCCTCCGATCAAGGAGCGAGGCCTGGGGACAAGGCAGCGAATTTTTTATAACAGTTAACATTAACACATCTTTTATAACATTAACGTTTTATTATATTACCGGCAAAATTTTCCATGATGATGCTAAAACTTTCAGCAGATGTTCATTTGTCCCTCCTGGACACTTCTAGTTGATGTGACAACTGTTTGTCAGAATTTTTAAAGTTGCCATGGCTACCGCGTAATGACATACAGGTTTACCTAAATTTCGAATTTTCAGATATAATTCTTCGATGTAATGGAAAAACATCGCATTATTGTCTTGGAATAATTTTGTAGCGATTTATGAGGAAACTGAATGAAATCCAAGATGGCAGATTTAGCCAATAGCCCTTTTCACGGTTAACTTGCGATATTTGCATAACAATACACTTGAACATAGAAGCGAGGCAATTTCGGGCACAAGCTGCAAAACATCGTGTATGTAATACTGCTGACTTCAAAGTATGTGATGTGATCTCAGGTGAGTGCGTTTTAGCTAAATAATATGCTCGAGATATCACATTAATTGCAAGGTGTTTTCCATTTTTTTGTATTTAGTTTTCAATTTTTTCTTTCAACTGTTATGCATATCATTAGTGTTACTGATTTTCCCTTATTCTGCTCCAATTCTGCTCGAAAATGCCTTATTGTGCCAGCAGAATGCTCGCCTCAAAAATCGCTTATTATGCTCGAAATTCTGCCTCGTTTGCATGTAAAACGGCTAACAATACCAGATTGACCCTTTCGCCTCGTTTGCATGTCAAACCGCTGACCGTCTGTAATAACTGCTATTAATTCTGTTTGTTTGGTTGGTTGTTGGACGGTGATACATTGGCACTACCAATGACGTCACAAACAAACAGGTTTAACAAACAGGTTTAAAAGAACAGGGTTTTTTGGTACAAACAGGTTATTTCTCGTTTAACTCTGATGTACGTCAGTGCTAGGAGATAAAGGGGCCAGCCAAGAAACGCTCATCAAATCATTCGTCTTTGACTCGGAAGCAAACAGCACCAGTGAAAAAATAACGAGTTGGAATCTATATAACATGGTAAGTATTTATCCCTTCATTTTAAATGATAATCAGTTTAGAAAAACAAGAAAATTGTGATTTCATTTCTTACTCAAGAATTGGGTTAGGATTTTACTTTTCATTTTAAAACTGGACGGTGAAGTGGGAAATTGCCGCAGCAGAAATATCCTTAATTAATTTCCATTTAAGAAAAAACAAAATCATTTTCAAATCAAATCTGATGATGGACGGCACTTGACGTTAGAAATTACTATATTGAACGTTACGGTAGTCATCGGACAATTTTATTTTCAGTTAAAAGATCATTCTCGACTGAACTGAACTCGATGAAACTTGCGAGTTGCGAAATCGACATTTAAGACATCTAAAGTTCAAATTTCGCCATTTTCGCTTCATGCATTGCTTTGTACCGTAGTTGATAATCGACTAACTTAAGGCCAGTCTCGAAGCGAGTTTTTTTTTAACTTCTCCACGAACGACCCTAAAATAATCGCGAGCGACCAAAGCTAAAGGATCCTATTCAATCAAAAAGGAACGTTGGCGAGTTCAGACTCACTGGGAGCAACATATTTGTCATAATTGGGTTTATTAAATACTCAATCACTGTTATTGCATTTCTGGCCTTCTGATTGGCTCCTTGCGCCATGTTATCAGCTCATAACACGGATTCTGCCAAATATGGTAGATCATAACAGGGTAGTTCGTTCGTCGAGAGAGTGAAATTTGAAAAAGATGGCTAAAATTATTACGTAAAAAGCTTTGGCCCTTCTAAATCAAACAAAAGTCAAGTCCATTAAATAATGCACGAAGTTTGGAACGAAATATTTAATGGGAAATGCCTGTAAATGTACCACAAATGCGACTGAACGAGCACTAAAGGCAGCCTGAAACAATTAATTTAAGCTTACGGGAAAATCCGCCGAAAACCGGCACAATTAAGCTTAATTCTTCAAAAAAATGAAAACCTGTTTACAACACAAGTTAAAGCTTAGCCTATTCAGTATTGTTACCTTATATTTCGAAGAATCTTGCTAATTCCAGCTGGACTAAGCTTTTAAAACCAGCACAATAATTCAATAAATATCGGAGCATAAATACGGCAGTTCGTCAAGCGCTGGCGGCGGGTACAATCAAAGATCACTTCACAGAGAAATTACCTTCGAAGATCACTCTTTTTCTCTCCATCCATGTAGATATTGAGGGTTTCCTTAATGTTCTTTACTCCAGTGAACTTGATTTCAGCTCAGTTCGTTTCAACACAATTAATTCTGTAGTCGCGCATGATTTGCTCGCCGTAAAAATAGTAAAAACCCTTGCTTCGTTCAGCTCTCCGTTCAACTTGTAAAATGAATATAATGTTCAGCTCCACAATTATCTCGGATCTCCCCATTTTAAGCTAAATCATTTGCACAATTTTCCAGAATATATGAAACTTTAGAAGACACAGAGCGAAGATTCCCTCCGAAGAACATTCTGTCTTGCTCTCGGCTTTTCATTCAACTTGCCAACTTACACCGCGCCAGACATTTTGCCGCGGTTTTCAAATCATGCTTCATTTAGATCGAACTGAAAATCACTCAGTCGATTTATAAATTTTTACAAAGTATAATACCGAAGTTTAACCTAAAGTTAGTGAAGTATTTAATAAAACAATTATTCCATTCGCCCTTGTTGGATATGAAATGATTATAACCAATTCGGCGCGAAGCGCGCCTCATTGGTTATGTTATCATCTCATATCCAACGCGGGCTCATGGAATAATTGTTAAATATCAACGTATTGGGGTTTGTTACTAGTATCGGAACTCAATTTTTCGCGACAGCTCCGACGTTGAATTGGAAAACAAAAAACGCCTTTTGTGTGACTGAAAGCATGTTTTATTTAACTTTGACATGATCAAACCGCAAGAAGAATAGTCAGGAAACTCAAATTTACACTTTGTTTTTGCAGAAAAGCTTTGCAAAAATAGCAAGCCAAGAAAAGAATCATAACCGGCCCACAGAACGGCTTTGTATAAGAAATGATTTGATGTCTTCGTTCTGGAAACTCAACGTCAAAGGTTGGAGTTCTTCTTCGTAATAACGAGAAACATCCATTTTGTTGTTTGTTTCAAAGCATCTCAGCATATCATGACGTTATTCGGTGCACGATCACAAAAACAACACGTCAGTGACTCTTTCTCCTTATAAGGAAGGTATAACACAAAACAACCAATCACACGGTTGGTTGTTTGTTCGGCGAATGTGTTTATTTTCACGCTCGTTCCAGATCCTTTTTGGGCCGCCACTACTCGCGCTGCCAAAGTACGGACTGTTTTTCAGTCTAAGAGGAGAATATAATATATTTACATGTGTGGTTTGTGTTGAAAATTGATAATCCTGAGCAGTTTGATGTGTTCAGATTCTTTAGCTGAATATTAAAGTGGCCGAAATTTATAGGGAACGAAATTTTATTACCAGAATTTACGAGCTGTTTTTGCCCTTACCGAAAATCCATCTGGCCATTTCTCGTGCTCAAAGCGATACTCAGTTTATCTCTCAGAAAACAACAGGCATTAATTTTCCCATAGTTCGAAATCCGTTGGGTGCCCTTATTTCATGCCAGTGAAATTTCATCGATTAAACCTGAATCTTCCGTACAGTTAACAAAAATGCATACCTATAACAGAATAAAAAACATAAATGGCTATCGAGTAGTCGACTTTCAACCCTTCCCTTCAATAACAACGATACTTCCTTTCTTGAACGTCTCTTTTCATTCGTCCGTTATAAACAGCACCGCTGTTGTTTTTAGGCCTAGGGGCACTGTTGTGTCATCTATTGTTTTAAGAACAAATGGCGTGCCTCGTTTCGACGGCGAACCCCGTGGCAAGATTAAAAAGAATGAACAGTGCACTGAATTATCTGGTGCAAAAACAGATTTGAGAATGAGATAATTTGCCAGGAAATTTCAAAATGAAGAAAGTGATCGTTGATCGTGCATTATTAGGAAGGGTCTGGGAACCATTTCTGTTTTCCTAATGGTACTGACTGATTCCTATTTTCTCATTTCAACAGACTACGACTGGAAATATGAAAATCTTGATTCTACTATTTGTTCTGACTGGTGGACAAAGTAGGCCTGTCAGCAAGGATGGCACTTCATCTCAGGGGAAAGCAGAAAACGAGGCTCCACTCATCGCCAAGCTTCTCTTTGCTGAAAACGAGGCTCCACTCATCGCCAAGCTTCTCTTTGCTGAAAACGAGGCTCCACTCATCGCCAAGCATCTCTTTGCTGAAAACGAGGCTCCACTCATCGCCAAGCATCTCTTTGCTGAAAACGAGGCTCCACTCATCGCCAAGCATCTCTTTGCTGCAAACGAGGCTCCACTCATCGCCAAGCATCTCTCTGCAGCTGAAAACGAGGCTCCACTCATCGCCAAGCATATCTTTGCTGAAAACGAGGCTCCACTCATCGCCAAGCATCTCTTTGCTGAAAACGAGGCTCCACTCATCGCCAAGCATCTATTTGCTGAAAACGAGGCTCCACTCACCGCCAAGCATCTCTTTGCAGCTGAAAACGAGGCTCCACTCATCGCCAAGCATCTCTTTGCTGCAAACGAGGCTCCACTCATCGCCAAGCATCTATTTGCTGAAAACGAGGCTCCACTCATCGCCAAGCATCTCTTTGCAGCTGAAAACGAGGCTCCACTCATCGCCAAGCATCTCTTTGCAGCTGAAAACGAGGCTCCACTCATCGCCAAGCATCTCTTTGCTGCAAACGAGGCTCCACTCATCGCCAAGCATCTATTTGCTGAAAACGAGGCTCCACTCACCGCCAAGCATCTCTTTGCAGCTGAAAACGAGGCTCCACTCATCGCCAAGCATATCTTTGCTGAAAACGAGGCTCCACTCATCGCCAAGCTTCTCTTTGCTGCAAACGAGGCTCCACTCATCGCCAAGCATATCTTTGCTGAAAACGAGGCTCCACTCATCGCCAAGCTTCTCTTTGCTGAAAACGAGGCTCCACTCATCGCCAAGCATCTCTTTGCTGAAAACGAGGCTCCACTCATCGCCAAGCTTCTCTTTGCTGAAAACGAGGCTCCACTCATCGCCAAGCATCTCTTTGCTGAAAACGAGGCTCCACTCATCGCCAAGCATCTCTTTGCTGAAAACGAGGCTCCACTCATCGCCAAGCATCTATTTGCTGAAAACGAGGCTCCACTCACCGCCAAGCATCTCTTTGCAGCTGAAAACGAGGCTCCACTCATCGCCAAGCATCTCTTTGCTGCAAACGAGGCTCCACTCATCGCCAAGCATCTCTTTGCTGCAAACGAGGCTCCACTCATCGCCAAGCATCTCTTTGCTGCAAACGAGGCTCCACTCATCGCCAAGCATCTCTTTGCTGCAAACGAGGCTCCACTCATCGCCAAGCATCTCTTTGCTGAAAACGAGGCTCCACTCATCGCCAAGCATCTCTTTGCTGAAAACGAGGCTCCACTCATCGCCAAGCTTCTCTTTGCTGAAAACGAGGCTCCACTCATCGCCAAGCATCTCTTTGCTGAAAACGAGGCTCCACTCATCGCCAAGCTTCTCTTTGCTGAAAACGAGGCTCCACTCATCGCCAAGCTTCTCTTTGCTGAAAACGAGGCTCCACTCATCGCCAAGCATCTCTTTGCTGAAAACGAGGCTCCACTCATCGCCAAGCATATCTTTGCTGAAAACGAGGCTCCACTCATCGCCAAGCTTCTCTTTGCTGAAAACGAGGCTCCACTCATCGCCAAGCTTCTCTTTGCTGAAAACGAGGCTCCACTCATCGCCAAGCATCTCCTTGCAGCTGAAAACGAGGCTCCACTCATCGCCAAGCATCTCTCTGCAGCTGAAAACGAGGCTCCACTCACCGCCAAGCATCTATTTGCTGAAAACGAGGCTCCACTCATCGCCAAGCATCTCTCTGCAACTGAAAACGAGGCTCCACTCACCGCCAAGCATCTATTTGCTGAAAACGAGGCTCCACTCATCGCCAAGCATCTCTCTGCAACTGAAAACGAGGCTCCACTCACCGCCAAGCATTTCTCTGCAGCTGATAGCCAAGAAGAGCAGACTGCAATATCAAGGCAACTGGAAGAAGTTCTCGATGATGACTTTAACCTCGATAGCGATAACTCTGAATTGATTTCAGAAACACTTCACTTAAAGGAATATAAAAATATTATTAAGTCTGAAGTTAGTTTAAGGGAGTATAATTATGAATATAATTACAAAGTTAATTCCATTGATAACGGTGATGATGGTGAAAACTACGATAATTATGGTAATCATGTTGAAAGCTGTGATTATGATGATGACTGTAATGATGATGACGATGATGATGACGAACACTGTGATGATTATGATGAAAACTGTGATGATTATGATAATGGTGATGATGACGAAAACTGTGATGATTATGACGATGATGACGACGAAAGCTGTGATGATGATGATGATGATGATGATGATGATAACTGTCTAGTTTTATTGTTCTTCTCATTTCGTAAGTAGTAATATTTACTTGATATATTGTTTTGCGAAACTTTGACGTAAGCACATGTTGCTGTTTGCTTTAATTTTGTCCTGTTTCGGAGAAAATTGCGTCTTAAAAGGGCAATCATTTACAACCAAATTCTAAAGATTATGTTGTAAATTTGTAAAATTTGTGTATGTTCAAAAGCGCTTTTCGTGAGGGCTAATTATAAATATTATTTGAAGGAATATATTTTTGCGTTTCAAATATGTAATTTTTACTGTAGCTTTTTATAGTTTTTCACGGCTCAAGTGAAAGGCAACAAGAAAAACAGCGGGTTTACTATTATAGGGCGATCTTGTTTAAGTCGGCTTTCTATTATCTCTCACTTAGTAACTGTAGCAAATATTGAAGGAGATTTTTCCTTTTGAAAACCATCAAATTTACCGTCGGGTTGTATGACTTTTATGACTGGGTGGCAAAAAATGCCATGAGCCATACGAACGTCTGTCAATGTTAGCTATTAATAGAGAGCTTAAGCACAGACATTTTTGAGTCACGTACGGCAACCGGAAGTCGAATGTTCTCTTCTTTGGCCATAACGTCAACTTGTAAATGCTAAAACAAGGACTTTCCCACACATTGGTATGGGTGAAAGCGCGCCAAAAAACAAGAACATTCGCCTTCCGG
This sequence comes from Desmophyllum pertusum, assembly GCA_029204205.1. NCBI lineage: Eukaryota > Metazoa > Cnidaria > Anthozoa > Scleractinia > Caryophylliidae > Desmophyllum > Desmophyllum pertusum. The sequence goes on from MU827812.1 coordinate 149,997, forward strand.
TTGCCGTCCGTGGCTCAAAAACGTCTGTGCTTAAGCTCTCTATTTAATGCTGCAACCTTGGATTGCATCGTTTGAAGCAGGTTTCAGCCCGTTTCCTTTCTAACTTGACACGACTACATTTCACATGCTCTTTCCAGTTATATTTGTTTTTAGATCAGATGAATTTCAAAATTCGCTATGTAAACAATGACGTCAGCAATGATCGCCCTGTACCGCAACTTCGATCCCAGGCTCTCTCTCTCTCTCTCTCTTTTCCTCCCTTGTCGGGTCTCTCTCTCGACGACAAGAGAGGAAAAAAGAGAGAGCCTGGAATCGAGGTTGCCAAAACCGCAAAGTCCACGGTTGTTAAGTAAATTACGAAAGTACGACTCCCCGAAAGTAACGACCCTCCGAAAGGTTTACACGTAATTTAACTTTACAATGGAGAATAACAGATCCCTAATTCCAGGGAAAGTATTTACAATTTACAAAGTTGGATCGGCCCTTATAGCATTTCCGCTATTCGAAAGTAGACTCCCCGAAAAGACTACCAAACCCCAAGTGTGGTAGTGAGGGTCGTTACTTTAGGAACTTGACTGTTTATCACTCATTTTGTTATTGAGAAATGAATAAAGATAATTGAATGTATTTGTTGCAAGAGCCTGTTCTGTTACGACACTCTGACCATGATCGTTGCTGGAGCTTTTGATTGAAGGGAAAATATTCAAAGATGATAAAATGAAATTAAAGGGACACTGTCCTGATTTTAGCATGATTTTGGGAAGCTCAGAAACATATCTAGATCATAGGAAGTTGAACAATCATGGTTTAATTCTGTAGAATAGCACTCGACAAATGACAGGAACCCATTAGGAAGTGAGGATGACTAACGACAGCGAGGATGGAAATGGATTAAGTGACAGGCTGTCAGTTTTTCAAAGTTTCAAGTTTAGCTAGGAAATCTTTGAAATTTTGCAAACATTTTGTTGCAGTATAGAATTTCTTGAAGAAATTGCTTTTTATTATGTAGTTAGAGTTTATTAAGTTCATATTTCATAGATTTAGGGACCATTTCGTGCATTTATAACAGTTGTGAGCAAATGCGCCGGGACAGTGCCCCTTTAACTGCTCTTACAATCCAAATCGTGAGAATTACTGCACCTTTCAATAACACATGCACTCTGAAGTTCAAACCCCCCCCCCCCCCCTCCCCCCGTTTTTCGCTGCCGCCAATCATAATTAAGATGACAACCAACGAACCCTGAAAAAAAATGGATCGAAATCTACCAATCACAGTCCACGGATTTGACCTTTTGAACCTGTTGAAGTGAACTTCTGTTTCCTGAGAGGTCCGCTAAGATGATTGACGGCAGTGAAAAACGAAACCGTTGAGCAGTGTTTGCGTGTTATTGAAAAGCGCAGTAAGGAACATAAATGGAAATTCTCCCATTAACACTACAAGGAATGCAAACAAGCCAGTAAGGAGAATTCGTATGCTGATACATACGATTGGGGAAACTTAAGTAAAAGCTTGTCTTAACCGAGATCAACATCGTATTTCTCCTCAAACTGATCGTTACAAAGTCAAACATACAGGTCATCAAATGAAACGAGAATTTGTATGTTGTCTATCCACTGCTTACATGTCTTCTTCTTTATAACATTGCAGTCGAACCCCTGTTAAGCGGCCAGTTATCAAAGTTCCGAAACTGTTGTCAGTGAAATACTGCAAATAAAACCCCTATTAAGCGGCCACGGCCACCTTTTCGCCGTCCCGAGGAGGGTTATTCTATTGTTTTAACCCCTACTAAGCGGCCACCAAGAATTTAATACACGTAGTTTGGCTTTGTTTTGAAAAAGCTGATGACAGTAAGAGTGCGAAATAGAAGGTGACGATTGACAAAAACATTCAAACACATGTTTATTATCGTCTTGATGTGATTCCCTTGTCACTGGTCTTTTGATTTTCTACCACACCTTATATGCTAATTTATGACCAACCCCTATTAAGCGGCCAATTGATAATAGGGGTTCGACTTTATTAAGAAACGATTGTGGAACATTCCTAAAGGCATTCTCGTCCCCAGAGTCCGCGATTCTTTTGGTCAGCACCAAGAATCTCGGACTCCTGGCGGGGACAGATAGAACGAATGTTTTGATTGGCTGTTAAAACAATGAACAGACAATCGGTACCAGCCAGAGGTCGTGATTTCTTGGTGCTGACCAAAAGGATCGCGGACTCTGGGGACGAGAATGTCCTAAAGGATAGTCACTGAAACGTTTTCTAGTTCGGCAAAAAACACAAACTGCCAACTTCATGAAACCAAACTTAACTTTTATTCTTCTTGCATGTTTTACAAAATATTTTAAAATATGTTACATGAACGAGTCATTTATTTTACACGAAACCATGAATAGGCAATGCTGGGACGAGTCCAGGCCCAGATTTCTCTCATTTTGTTACAGAGAGCAGTGGACTGGGACTGTAAGGAATTGATAGCGATATTGCATTTTTCACGTTCACTTGAACAAGCTAATTATATAATTGCTAACTAATACATATACTGCGCTTTGTACAATCCTCAAATTTTGGCAGGTGTCATGGTGAACTGACTAGTATTTTCAGATAATTAAAATTTTCGGAAACTATCAAAGACATATTTTCATGTATCTGTAATACAGTGGAGCTGTGTGAAGGCTCAGGTGTACATGCCTGCGTTTTGAATTGCTCGAAAATTTATTTACATTCTCATCTTATGTGATCAACAGAAAACCATAAAACATCTATAAACAACCACCTAATTCTTGGCAAATGGCTACTGCAAGCCTTTTAAAAATATGTAACGTGGCTTAGAACTTATTTTACTGTGGATTAATTCTATATATTAAGTGTCACCATTCAAGTTAAAGGTGTCGAGCAGTATTTTCCTGTGGAGTTGTTCGATTTACAATTGTTCTCACGTAAAAAATGTTATCAAATTTGCACTTTGGCCCTCTTTGGACGTAGGCCTGGCGGTTGAATTTCATAATGAATGCCAGGAAAGAGTTTTCGTGCTTCTTCACAGAAACTGCATAAGGGAGAGGCCATAATAACAAAATAACACCATCGTTTTCTTAGTTTACTTCGACAGCGTCTCAGAATCTAATCAGCTCTTTACTTTTACACCCATCTGCAGACAAATTATTTTAATTCTAAAAGCGAAAAGCTCTACGAGTGTTCTCAAATGTTGGTCAAGAAGACGCTGGAGAGAGCTTGGATTTTTTCTGTTTCAGTTAGCAAATTAGTATTATGTTAAAAAAATCTAGCAAATGTCTTCAGTCCTGTAAAAGAAATAAAGTTCTCTTTCAGAAAATACAAAACGAATATCGCTCTATGGCTTCTTCGTTCTCAGTATCTGCCATTTCTAACATAACCGAGAGGGACTGGTGTCTACAATGGCGTCTCCACATCCATTAAACCAAATAACTAACATAATTTATTTCCGGTGCTCCTCTATCGTCGGACTCAGACCCCCGCGGCTGCCACTGGTTTGGAGGCATTTCCGGTTCTGGAGTGAGCGTGTTTCGTGACGATCGTAAAGATTCGGGTCTCCGGAAACCATCCGAATCTTGCGAGTCGGGTCTCACGAGTTGACCATGGATATTGATGTAAGGCTAAGGAATGGAAAGGAAACAATAAAATAAGTTATATGATTACACAATATTCCCTACTGTTTGGGACAGATTGGTAAATCTCTATGAGGGAATTTGCTTACAACGTCTACGTAAACTATGGAAATGCAACACTGTTTGTTCCCTCGACGACGACGACGACGACGACATTTGCATGATGGCGTTAACAAAACAATGAAGACAAGAACAGGGAAATGGATGAGTTCCTTCACACTGGAACTTCAGCATTTTGGTTAACAACAGTTCAACCTATCAGTGGTGTTATATTTTAAATTTTCCCTGACTTTTCTTCAAAATGTCAATTTTTCCTGACTCAAATAAAATTTCCAGACTTTTTCCTGACCATGAAGAATTTCCTGACCCGTGGCAACCATGTAAAGGCTTTACACTCAATGTGTACCCTTACCTGTCTTTGCCGGCCTGGGGATGGTGGATGATATGGCACGGCGTCGTCTGAATCATATCGTGGATCTCTGTCATCTGGTGGATAGACTACGTCACGTAAGAACGCAGGAGGTTCAGGCAGCCCATCATCTGTGTTTGAAATCAAGTTCGCCATAAGAGAAGAACATAGATTGATGTGACAGATAACCAAGCTCAAATGTTGTATTCTCCAATTACTACAGTTGAACCTCTTTACAATGGCCACTCTGGACGAAAAATCCTGGCCGTTTTGCGATGTAAAAGTAACCTTTAAGTCAATTTGAACCTGGTTAAATGCCCTAGCTCCTACGAGTCTCCTGTAGCTCAGTGGTAGAGCGTTCAACTCCTGTTGGGGGAACTCTGGCACACATTCTCACTCGTCAACAAATCTAATCCTAGCAGTATGCGGGATGTTTGTCACACTTGAACCTAGTTATATCCTAGCTCCCACGAGTCTTCCGTAGCTCAGTGGTAGAGCGTCCGACTGGTGTGCAGAAGGTTCTACTCTTGTTGGGAGAACTCGGAATTCTTTTTCCCGAGTAGCTCGTGTCACTGACTGAATTATATCTTTCTCATTGTGTTCCTACCAAACTTAAAATTCACTATCATTTATTTCCATACAACCTTAAAGTAATAGTTAAAGTAACAGGAACAAGGGTGGTCAAGATTGGGTTAGATTAAGACGGATTACGAACGACGAGCTTGAACAATTTAGAGTAAATTTTTCAAGATGCGCCATCCGTGATGCAGACAATATCTGCTTCTTGATGATTTTATGAATTCTCCTCACCTGTCTACTTGAAAATGTATTGAAATTATAAGGAGAAATGAGACTTTAATCACTCTTGGGGGTCATCAAGACTTCCTGGCTACAGTAGGGACAATTCTACATCAAAGACAGCAACACAAGACTAAAACAAAAACTTACGCGAGTAGTCCTGGTAATTATTGGGTGCTGCTCGGTTGCTAGGCAACATGGCCATGGGTGGTGGTAGGTCTGGAGGTCTCTCACTAGGTGGAAGACTGGACGGATCATCTAGATCTAAATCTCCCGGATGTTGCAGTATGTGCTCTTCTGGAGACCTATCCTCTGGGGTGTACTGTGGGGGCGGCCCTGTATCATAACAGCAAGCAACAATAACACTTAATTGCAGTTAGAATTCAAAGAGGATTGTAATCATAGATTGAAGAAATTTATATTTCAATCTTTATATGTAACTTTAGGAGCCCAGCAAAAGTTAATTGAACTTCTGGTAGATAACAGAATCTTCAAAGCCTTCGAGCATAATTTGGAAACCTATAGAACCAAATATTTAAACGCAGTCAAAGTTAGGCCGTGGTTTAGCAGTGTTTTATCAGGTTTTAAAACACGAAGCGAAGCCAAGTGTTTTTAGATCTGATAAAACACGTTCTACGAGTTTTTTTAAACGACTTCAAAAACTTCCCTCTAAATCTATTAAATCTGATCCTTATCTTGAAATTTTAGTTTGTTTTAGATGAGAAAATTGAGCTAAAAGTTCAGCCGTATCTTTATCAAATATAAAGACACTCATTAAACATTCATTTCTTTTGTATTTTCTTTATGAATTATTAATGAGTTTTTGAAGAGAATTTAATGAGGTCTAAATCTACTTATAAGCAGGTCGGTCTAAGTAGCTAATTATTTTTTTTAGTCTGTTACACACCTTCTAAACAGGGTTTACTGTAAATGATGTTAACACAATTAGGTTGGCCAGTTTAAAGTCGGGTTAGGCCACAGGTTTTCGATTATTTGTTATGATTAATTTTCATGCTAGATTGTTAGAGTGACAAAAAGAGGTTAATTTACTTCAACCTCTTCGTAATTTAACAAGAAGCTCACAGAATTCAGTTAAAATGAAGTTTAAATACTTTTAAGGTTTATAGTTTATAGTTTATACTAACATCCTTTATAAGAGTCTCTCCAGGAGGGGGGTCCATACATCAGTGGAGGCGGACGAAGCCTTTCTGTTGAACGATAGTATGTTTAGTTCAATTGGTCAGGTTTCTAATCCGGGGATCAAGTAAATGTGTCGGTGACGTATCCTTATGGCGACATACTGACGAGACACCATTCGGAATGCTCGTGCAAATGTTTATGATTGGTTAATAAGAATCGTAAACTTTTCGGGTGTTTTACGAGGATATATCGAAAACAGCACTTGCCATGGCTGTTTATTTATAACCTGTTGTTGAGTTAAAAGTTTAGTTTTAATCGATCAATCGATCGACCGACCGACCGAAAGTGGGCCTTTCGGTTAGTTTTGTCTCAACATGTTTCCTACGTCATTCTCGTGACCTGCTTACATGAAGTTGTTATTAAAAAGCAAAGCAAGCTAGGAATTAATCAACATTGCAGATAGGTAAAGTCTTCACGAGCCTAGTGGCCCACAACTGCCGGAGCTTATCCCGGTTTCTGTAGCATGAAGCGACTAGGAGTATTGCTACTCCCCTGGATGGGATGCTAGTCCATCGCAGGTTATCACCCAGCATTTTGTTGCCGGTACCCATTTATACTCCTGGGTGGAGAGAAGCACTGTGAGAATAAAGTATCTTGCCCAAGAACACAACACAGTCACCCGGCCAGGGCTCAAACCCGGACCACTTGATCTGGAGTCCAGCGCACTAACCATTAGGCCACCGCGTCTCCCACAACATTGTAGATAGGTTTCTCCTTGGTCTTATCATATCAATCAAAATAACCGCTTACCAATTGCTGGCTCATGGGGCTCATGACGTGGTTTCTTGGACTTAGTTTTCTTTTGTGGCATAGCATAAGGCACCGTTGGGTCGAGGGGTATTCCTCTTCTAGGGCCGTCAGTTGTTTGGGGTCCCATAGGTAACACCCTTGGTCCAATAACACGCCCCTGGTGGTCCACTGCTGCATAACCCGGGTCGTCAATAGATTCTACATGTCTGTTAAAATAATAATGAAACAAATGAATGAGTGAGTGAGCACAGTAGTATCAGCTACAGTACATTACAATTTAGTGTAGTGCAGTAAAGTGCAGTGTAGTGAACAAATAACAGACTTCCAGCCAACATCAGTGATGCTAAACAACCTATTTTTATAGCATTCACCTGAGGTAAAGGTAAAGCCGCACTCGGGCCAAACTGGCCCACACTGCCGGAGCGTATCCCAGTTTTTGTAGCATGAAGCCGACTAAGAGTATTACTACTCCCCCTGCGATGGGATGCTAGTCCATCACAGGTTTACCCCCCCCCCCCCCCCAGCCCAGCATTGTGTCGCCAATACCCATTTATACTCCTGGGTGGAGAGAGGCACTGTGAGAGTTAAGTGTCTTGCCCAAGAACACAACACAATGACCCAGGTCAGGGCTCGAACCCGGACCGCTCGTTCCGGAGTCCAACGTGCTAACCATTAGGCCACCGCGTCTCAGCATTCACCTGAGCTGAACACTAAATCCTGTACCTATACTAACCTGACTCTTGGGGGAGGGGGTGCTGTCCTATGAGGAGTATACCTCTGTTCCCCATCACTAGAGTCTGTAGGCTCATCTGCTGGTCGAGCCTGTCTTGGTCTGCGGCCTGAATGTCTACCCTGCCCAGGCCCTGTAAGGTCTCCAGTCGATTTCCTGGTCTTTGGCTTTCGTCCAGACTGGCGCATGGCTTCCTCAAAAGAGGGCGGTTCATGGTAAGGAGGAAGCGTGTTGAAATCTCTCTGTGGTCCTCTAGCAGGGTAAGCTGAGTTTGCATCCAGCTCCCCAGTACTCTGTGCCATACGGCTGTTTCTTGGCAGACGGGAACCTGGGTTGAGTAGCATTTCAGGTTGATGTTGTTGGACAGAATCTGTAAGAGAAAAAGTGTTAGACACAAAATAGTCCTATCCCTTGATGTGACAAGAAACCAAAATCAAGGAAATAAAATTAATGTAGAATGTACCAGTAGAAGGATAGCGTAGATTTAGCAACTGTTTCCTATCGCTACGTTCGAATGGGTAGCTAAAACGGTACCGTATAATTACGGGTTTTTTCGGGCGCGCAAGAGAGAAAAGAGACACGTGAAGAAGGCCAGCGTGTTTTCTTCTGCTCGTCCACACCCCTCCAACTCGCACTCAGTTTACTCCAGCAGGCTACAAATGGACAAACTAAGCAGCTATATACACAAATGATGTAACTCCTGACAGTGAAGTCAAATAATTTAGAATAAAGACAAACGAGTTAGTTGGGTCACCACATTGTCAGAAAGGCTTTGTTTGCATGCCAATTTACACAGTCACATATATCACTTACAACAGTAACAACTTTGTTCCTTTTTAAAGAAAACCTTTGTCTATGCAATCAGCAAAAAAGAAATAGGAAAGTTACACTGTATTGGCTCGGTGTAGTCCGCAAAGCAAGTGTTTCTCGACGAGCAATTGCTGAGTTTAATTGTATGCGTAGATCAGTAACAGAGGAACAAGGAGAACTTGATGAAGTGGGTGAAATACAGCACATCGATCATTAACGAATGCAAGAATGTAGCAATTATTTCACTAGCATGTTCCAAGCTCTCCGTTTGTGGGTAAAACGCAAAAACGTGGGCTAGCGAAGGGAAAAACGAGGGAGGACTGAGGAGAGTCTCCAGTCCCTGCGCATTTCTGTCGGTTGTCGCGACTACCTGAGAGCCTGGTGCTGTCCATACCTTGTGACAAGTATCCATAGTTGACACTGTGATCTTGTTTCTTCTTCTTTCCATCATCTGTGTTCATGGACTGCATGGATGCAGCTACAATGAATGGATCATCTTCAACAGACTCCATGCCATAGCTACGCCTGTTATCCATGGCACGAGACACCTCTGGGCCACCCACTGCATAACTATACAACAAGACAAAAGAAACATTAATACATGTACCTACGGCTGTATTTGCAGGCTAGAGGTTTCAGTGTATCAGGAAAACTGTGAGGCAATACTTTATGGTTATATAAGAAGTGTAAAAAGTACAAATTGCTTTTAAAAGCACTATTTACCTTGAGGTTTGAGACATGTTCACATTGGCAGCTACAAAACCAAAGACAAAATTCAAAATTATTTTAAAGGATCCTTTTTATTACTTGCTCTTGATATTATTTTAAATATTTTTTTATTCTGTACAAAAGTACCTTCAAAACAAAGGAAACCTCAAAAATGATAGTTTGGTAAGGTAGAAAAACAACAAAGAGGTAATAATGAACCAAAATGGAAAAAGAATAGTTACGATCAATTGAGAAAGATTTAGACAGATGCCAAATGGCGTGCTATCTGCGGCAGAACCCCCTTAGGGATTCAATAACCTCCTAAAAACATTTTTCGTTCCAGTGCTTTAGAATATAGTATGAGGTAAATAAATGATCATCTCAATAAATTATGGTTTCCAATTTAAGCAATATTATTGTAAAGAAAGAAGCCTGAAAAAAAGAGAGCAGGCCTTCAGCAGGATTTCAACCGTAATGACTTCTGCATTGTTAGTCTACCCACTGGGTATTGGTAGTCTACCCACTGAGCTTACTGTATGGAGCTACATAATTTTGGAACAGGTACATTGTGCAGTAACTGTATGTCATATTGAATTCGTCTGCAGGTCTAGCGGTTTAGCATGATAAGCGGGGCTCGCAGAAGCGCTCCTGTCCTGCAGGGGCTAGTATTGAATTGTATTTAAATGAATTATTTCCCATGTTGTTGCCCCTTCTGACCTTTCAGTCAATGCTCATATTACAAGCTAAAGAACTAGTGATCATGTCTTGAAACGTCTTTAAACCACATATTAAAAAAATGGTGCATGAAACAGGCTGAATCTTCATGGCAGTTTCAACACTGATATTGTTGTTGAACATTCTTACCTCCACGAGCCTTCTTACGACGCTTAAAGCAACACAGTGCAAGAACAACAATGGCAAGGAGAAGCACACCAGCAACGGCGGCGATAACAGCAATCATCCAGTCTCGAAGGGGTTCATCATCCTCTCTCTTTCCTGGGATGGGAGCAGCTTGCACTGAAACAATAACAAAAACATGATTTGCAACCTGAACTATCGGTAGAAGTACAACATATACAGTTATAACTCCATGTATAATACAGTGAACTCTCTCTAAGGCGGACACCCCCGGGACCAGCTCTAGCTGTCCGCCTTATAGAGTGTTTTGTTACAGAAAAATAAGAGAAACTTGATTCGGTCGGAACAAGCCAACCATGTCCGCCTTAGAGAGGTGTCCACCTTACAGTGCTGTCCGCTTTGAGGAGTTGACTGTAGTGCTGTGCACAGTCAGGTAAGGTATAAATTAAAAGTCTGCACCCAGAACAAAGTGCCCCACACCGCCAGAGCTTACCCTGGTTTCCACAACATGAAGCCGACTATGTGTATTGCTACATGTACTCGCTCCGGATGGGATGCTAGTCCATCACAGGTAACCCTCCAGCATTTTGCCAGGTTACACTAGAGTTTGCTGGTACTATTTACATTTTACACCCCTGGGTGGAGGGTGAGAGTATCTTGCCAAAGAACACAACACAATGAACCCGGCCAGCACTCAAACTCAGACCTCTCAATATTAAAGTGCACCTAACCCAAAAAATTTTCTTCGCTTAAATAAATCTACATGTAATTCGAAGCATTTCTGCAAAAAAGTTTTGCATTCAGTTGAATCCTCGATTTTCTATGCTCTGCTGAAGTCACGTTCGATGTGTTGCACGACCGCGTATAGGGAGTCTGGAGTCTGGTGCCGAGTTATGACGTCTACTCGGGAACCACACAATATAGCGCCTCTGTCATTTCTCTGTATTTGTTTGGGATAATTGAACATAAAAGGGATCATTTCTATGTCTTTTGGGACTTAAACTGAAGAATTTTGTTTCGAAATTGTGCGTTCTTCATCTTCGGAGTCAAAGTTAAGTTCCGATTCGAATTACTCCGAAATAAACTTCATTTCTGAAGTAGAAATCGAGCTGGAATCGACGCGTGATTTATACACAAATATGCGTTCCTCAATCAATATTTCAAGCGGCAATGAGGAAGAAATCTTCGCAGATAAACCGCTTCGAGACCTGGAATGGACAAATAAATGTGAAAAGGAGGTCAAAGCGAATGAAGAGCCGAAAAGAAAGCTCAAGGACCGCTTAGATAGCACTGAAGAAGCCAGTCAATGGTAAGTAATATTCGTGTCACCTATAAACTTTGCTACTTCGACGAGCGTTTTAGACATTTATATGTTTGCTTTTGCGAGTATGCATTTCGTAAAGCAATGGTTATTCTGTTAAATGCCAGCTTTTCACCATTTAATGTTTGCAACAGCCAAGTAACCGTCGCAGTTGTAAGAATTCTCGCTCGAGGCTTTTGTTTAGATGCTTTCGTAGATGTCTGTTTAGCGAGGTTACAGTTTACCAATATGCCATCCAATAAAGCTTGTTTTGGCTCAGTTCTATTTAAGTATTGGTCCATGCTTAAAGGTTGTCTATCGAGAGTTTATAGAGAAGTGTATTAAGAGTTGCTTGAGGCGCAGCCAAGAGACAGTCGATCGATTGAAAATCGGCTTGCTCGCGCGCGGGCCTGAAAATTTCAGCCGCAGAAAACAAACTGAAAGGAAACAAGCCACATCACTACAGTTTTGACATCCAGAAACGTTTGTCGTTACTATTCCAAATAACCACCATAGTGAATCAAGTTAATTTTCAAGTAAAAACCGTGAAATAAATGACTTTTTCTTCCTCGATAAGCGAAGTGAGTATGTTCCCTCGGTGGTCCGCATTGATACCCATTGATGTTACGAACTGTACACACGGCTGTCGCACTGCTTATTTCCCGGCCTCAGAAAATAACTGTTAGAGTCAAAATATTTTGTCATTTTTCTTATTTAGTCATTCGAAAGAAATTCGTCTTTGACTTACCTCAAAATTTCCTGAATTGCTTCGCACGAGGAAGAAATGTTGACGCCATACAGTTGCGCGATACTACGGATGAACGCTCGGATTCCACGCTCGTGCTACTGAATTTTGCCGGCTATGTCATTGTTAGAGATAACATTTCGGTAACATTTGGTCGAATTGCTAGTTGACTTCGACCGGGTAGATTTGAAAATAGCCTTAGGAAGTCTACTGGAAGTGCGCGGACAAACTCCAGAGTTCTCAAATTTATGACTCTCCGCACAGTCCCACTTCGCTCATTTGAGTTTACAAAATCCACCGTCTTTTTCGTATGTTCTCGACCATCGCTTTAAAATGGTATAGTATACCTTTATCTAAATCTGGCGTGCTGCTGCAACGTCCAATAACGCACCTGGAAGGCGTTTCTACACACTTCTCGAATGTGTATCGCATCTTTTTTAAGTAAATGAGTGGACGCGAAGGATCGAATGTTCCCGAGTAGACGTCACACAGCCGCTAGTAAGAACTCATTCCCCTCAAACGCGGCCGTGCAACAAAATGGCGTCGTTTTTGGTGCAATTTTGGAGACTTTGTCGGGGCACAGAAATTCGAGGATTCAACCAAATCGAAAAATTTCTTCGCATTTAAGTTTCAAATTATAAGTAAATTCATTTAAACGAATAAAAATTTTTGAGGTTAGGTGCACTTTAAGCCACCGTGTCAGCCATTGTGGCCTAACAAACCACTCCATGCATACACCTGCCTGCTTGCTGATGTACAGTATACCGTAAAAGCTCTATTACGCCCCCCCCCGGGGGGGGGGGCTTATTAGAGAGGGGGGCTTAATAGAGAGGGGGGGGGGGGGGCTTATTACAAATCATAAATTTTCAAGAAAATTCACATTAATTTTTCCAAACTTTACCATTACACCACTAACTAAAACCGAACAAGAAATGGGTTATGTATGACCGTCTTACAAAGGAAACATCATTTATACCCTAACTCGACGATAGTTCTGGAAATTAAAGACCACGTTTTAATACAAAGTGACTGAAATGCCAGAAAATATTGCTGAAAAGTCATTTACATCAGCCTGACGGAAGGAGGGGGGGGGGGGGGGGGGGGGCTTATTACAAAATCTGACTTCCAAAGGAGGGGCTTATTAGATAGGGGGGACTAAATAGAGCTTTTACGGTATGTACTGGGCAACTGCATTGTTACTAAAATAAACATAATCAGAAAATATCAGAAATCAAAATATTGGTACGACGTACCTGTTTCACTCAACACATAAAAAGGATTTTTCTCCCCTGGTCGTCTCATATCCATTCTAAACCTGTATTTCTTGTCAGCGTTAAGATCAGTCACTTTAAATTCAGTTGTAGATCTATCAAGACGTTCAGCTCCTTTGACAGGCTTCCACTGACCCTCCCCCTCCCTCCTGGATCTCACCACCCCTCCCTCCTGGATCTCAAGAGTCAGAGTTGTCACTGCTTGATCTGTTATTGTCCAAGTGACCAGTATTACTGTGGCGTCATCTGACATTCTTGTTGCTTTGACTACAAGAGGGGACAATAGAAGAAAATATTAACAATCAGCCAAAATGACGACAACGATCTGCCTGGAGTGCAAGTACTGTGTAGATACAATATTCGCGTCAGATCTGTATGGGCATTTACAATGGCGAGCCAAAGCCGAGCCATTGTAAATCCCACACAGCTCTGACGCGAATATTGTATCGAGCTTACGACTCGAATGCATCTAAATGTTCATCGACTATCTTGGCTATACAAATCATTTTAGGCGAGTAAATCGAAGGAAAAGTTTATGTAAATCAGGACGAAATCTGTATCCGATTTACAGATGACTTGTATTTTCTTTATGAATTATTAATGTGTTGTAATAACAAAATTAATACAGTTGAACCTCTTGTAACTGGACATCATTGGGACCAAAAAAGCATCTGCCTAAGTAAGGAGAGGTTTCCACTTATGAGAGGTTAAAAATGTAGTGTTTGTACATGTATGTAAAAGGACTACAGGAGGTGTCCATTAGCAGACGCTCAACTGTATGCTCAAGAAAACCCTCATCTCATTCCAGAGTTTTCAAACAAGCAACTACTGACAGTAACATGTTGGAGCATTCCTTTCCCCTCTCTCCCCTCCCCCTCTACAGATAGGATGTACAGTAACTCAATCACAGATTATACCCACAGCATTTTTGCCAGGTTTTGTTGGCAATTAGCTTGAGACAAGCAAGTTGACCAATCACATTTCACAAACTCATCAATAATTCACCATGTTACATGTAAAAGAAACATACCACCCACAAAAAAACAAAGATCATCCTATACAAAGTCATGTAGTTTCAAGACTCTTTAAAACATACCAATTCCTCTGTCAGGTGGTACTGCAGACTCTAAAAAGTGAACAAACCAAAACAGATAAGAACATTTTTATAAAAAAAACCACATTCATAATTCAAACTGTTCCTATTTGCACAATGTACTACCTGGAGTCGCGACTTGCTTCACGGCCGATGCTTGACTTTTGCCAGCCTGATTTGAAGCATGAACAAGGAAATCATATTCTGTTTCAGGGTACAATCCTTGTATGGTGTGCATATTATTGTCAGGATCCCCAACAGATTGTTCCACAAAGTCTGTACCACTTCCTTCCACACGATAATGAATTGTAAACACTTGGTCATATCCTCCACTGTAACCAGGAGTCCAGCTGACATTTACATTCACAGTTTTAGCGCCATCTACTTTGAATGGCACCAGCTTTACATCAATTGGAGCATCTGGGACACCTATCAACAAAATGATACAGCATTAACCCTTTCAGGTATTCACTCCTATGTCAAACACACTTTTGGCGGAGGTTTTGCATGTATTTTGTGGAATTTTTGTGCTTTGTGGGATCTAAATTTTGCAGTTTGGAGAAAGTGATATTTCTTGCGGCAAATTAATTTGTGCGATTCTCAGTACTAAATTTTTTTTTTTTCATCTGCACCATTATGTGAATAAAAATCCATCCAGCATTGAAAATGGATGGAAGAAATGTGGCATAACAGATGTCCTTCTAAGTGGAGTAGCTTCAGATGACCCACTTCTGTAGACACAGAAATAGAGAGTGGAGTTTCTTTGCTGTCGTATATTTCCTTTTACAGCATACACATAATTCAATAAATATGTTCCTAAACACCAAACTAACACAATTTTTTGTTTAAATGGTGATATTGATAATTTTATGTATTTATGATTGGAGTAAATGTTTGCAAAAAATTGATGCAGAAAATAATTTTTTTTAGTGGGAAAGTTTTTTGCGGATCAAAAACCCCACAAAAATGGCAAAAATTAGAACCCCCCAAAACGTTCTGGCACAAGGTGCATGCTGAGTATTATTTTGATAATAGGGGTTTGGCTGTAGTCAATAAGATTGACCGATCAAACGTAAATGGTAGCCATTACTGAAACTAAGCAGCAGTCAAAATATAAAGCAGTCTTGGTGCAATTTTCACTCACCTCTGTTTCTTATAGTATATTCTTGATTATCTTTTCCTAGAATGTTTACAGCCACACAATAGAACTTCTCACCAACACTACTAACAGTCACTTTTATAACACTGGTATCCTTCTGTTCAGTGATGCTCTTAACTTTGTCATCATTTAATGAGTTCAGATCATTGCCATTAAGTTGTCTTTTCCATGACGAAGAAGGTTGTGGCTTGCCACGTACAATGCAAGTTAAATCTACTTGTTCGCCTTCAGCGCCGGGTATTTGGGTGTTTGTAGGGGTGGACGTCACAATAGTTGGACGTGCTGCAACAAAGTATGACTCACAGTTTATTTCTACTTCTCAAACTCATCAATAATTCATCAAGTTAAAACAAGGGCAATCATGACCGTGATGGGGTTTTGATATCTTATCAAACCTCCATAGATTTTTGCGATTTTATTTCAGTTTCCTCCTTAGTTTAACAAGATCTTTTTAAGCAGTTTTTAAACAGTAACTGAGGTGTAAAAATTGTTAACTGATACACTCACAGTCATATGCATGCTGTATAATTATGACAGTCTTAACATAATGCATGGAACGATAATCAAAAGACTCGCAGAACTTTCTTGTGTAACAGAGTTCTATCTCTGTATTTTTAGGTCCTAGAACACAAATAAAACTATACCACATTGTTGCTGCATACCTCCCCTCTCATGCACAAGGAAGCTTCCTCACTCAAATGTCTTGAGTAACCATGGTTAAATTCAAGACAACTGTATAATGAAACATCTGTGTACTTACTTTGAACATTTAGAGTGATTTCTCTTGAATCCTGCCCAAGCTCATTTTTTGCCATACAAGTGTACGTACCATCAGCACTGCCAGTTGTATTAACTATTTGATACTGTTCACCATACGCTAGCACCTTACTATTGCCTGTTTTGGACCAGGTGATGGTAGGTCGCGGCACACCTGTTGCACGGCATACCATGGTAACATTGTTTGTTTCATTGACTGTGTACTTGCTTTGAGGGAAGTAATTGATTGTTGGTGCCTCTATTGAAAAGAAATTAGAGACAAGTTAGTTTCTTCACATTAAATTATTTCCCTGCTCAAGGTAAGTTTGGCGACTGCTCAATCAATCGATTGATCGATCGATCAATCAGTGTATAATCATGCAGCCCTTCTCTGCCTCCTTGGGGATGCATTTCACTAAAAGATAATGTTACACACTAGACAATGATTACTTGCAACTTGTCTCGCAATTTTGTTGCAACACAAGTTGCATGAAAAAATTAATTGCCTGGTGTAACATACATGTACATCTACCTATGAAATGAGTATGTCTGGGGGTGTTACACTTATAAGCAATTATTCCTGCAACCTGTCTTACAACAATGCAACAAATTGCACAAAACGTTGCCTACTGTAACAGCAACTTTAGAATACAGTGTCTTTCATATTTGTTATGGGTAAATGACACAGGACGCATCAAGGTAAAATCACAAACGTAGTGCAATTGTGAATTAACAATAAATTATTGAGCACTTACGCTTAATTAATAACTGTGCCCTAGCAGGGGGTCCTTCTCCTAAGCTATTAGTTCCTGTACATGAATACCATCCTGCATCTGCTTGAGTCACTGCTGCCTTTGTGAAAGTTAGTGATTCACAATTAGTGCAACTTTCTCCATTGATGTCATTTCCATTAAATTGCCACTTAATTGTCAGTGGTGTGGATGGATTACCGATCGGTTTACAATAGAAGGTTGCTGTTGCCCCATCTTCCAGGGTGAGGTTTTGTGGATGGTCGGCAGAAAACTGAACAACTGGTCGATCTGAAGGCAAAAAGGACATCAGTGAAAACTGATACTGTACAATAAACATACATGTACAGTGTATTTGTACGTCATTGCCCGTTCTGAAGTTCAAATGGAGACTGGGGACAAGTTTTTAAATTTTGATTTAATTAAAAATTGAAGAAGAAAGAAAGATCACATTAAAATTAGTCGGTTTACCAAGTTTGGGGTTGTTTCGTTGGATTTCAACCATGTAGAAGGCTTTCAAAAATCAGAAAAATTAGAGACTTTGTATGGGTTTGGGGGACACCATCTCTGAATTAGAGACGTTTACAGTATGGAATTTGGACGACCTTTGACAGCTCACAGCCTGGTTACTATGCAATGTAACATAACCAAACTTGGTACACTTACTAATTTTCATGCGATCTTTCTGGTGATGGGATTAAATTTTTTAATATGACGTAATTTGAACAATTGGTAAACTAGTGCCCAGTCCCTTTTTGAACTTCGGAACGGGCAATTACATACCTACTTGTTAATTAAAGTGAACAAACAAAGAATGCACAATACATGTGCATTGATACAAATTATATTTACTTTCAGTCTGAGTGAGTTAAAACCAACAATATCTACAAGATGCAATATCCTGGTTTTTACATGTACAGTACCGGTCAAATGTAAGTTCACAGTCTCGACTCGAAACTCGATCCTCAAAGTTTTCGAGAATCGAGTATCGCGTTTCGAGGCTCGAGTTTTTAACAAGTGACAATAGGCATGTGTCTACAGTAGGTATAGTAGAACTTTTTGAATAGAAAATTGTGCCAGTTCTACAAGAGCATTAATTTTTTGTCATGATCTTGCTTTACAGACCAGGCTGCAGATAAGTGTACCTGTCCAAAACACAATGTTCAAGCATAAAACACATTGATCAATGTGTTTGCATTTTTCAAAATGTGCATAGAACGACATGTGATTGCGATGTAACGTATGATCGTGATCAACGATGTATGATTGTGAGCTACAAACCTCAACATAAATTATTTGTTGAAACACTGTCTTCGTTTTGCACCCATTTTACCCCTCCCCACCCCTGTGCAAACATTCATAAAACACTTACATTGTAGTCGTTCTACATTTTGCCATTTCCCAACATTGAGGGGGTGTAGACAAGTATTTAGTAGTAATGTTGTTATGCTTATTATTTCAAGTTCTTTTTATTTGTTTCAACTAAATGTGACGAGGGTTGTAGGTCATTGTTAAGATGTTTCATTGTTTATTTTAAATTTTGACAAGTTCAAAAATAATCTCTGAATCAGGGCTCGAAATGATGGCTGGTCACCTAATATATTGGATTTTATCAGTCAAACTTTTGCCTTACGGGTCATATTTGTGGCTTCGTTTTGAGCAAATGATGAAATTTGATTGAGTTGATGATTACCATTATAATTATTGTTGTAATACATGTACCTGTACTAGGTTTCTTTCCGAATACAGTGGAACCCCGTTAATACGACCACCGTCGGGCCATGAAAATTTGGTCGTATTAACTGGGTGGTCGTATTAACAGGGTAGGGTCAAATTATGGTGCTACACCCTTCTAAATAACACCATGACAACTATACCAGTTTTAATTCTGCTATAAATCAACCTTTTTTACACGCTAAAATAAATCACTAACAACTTCGCCCGGACAACATTCACTAAAATGTGTTATTGTTTGTCAGATTGTGTCTGTTTTCATTCAGCAGTCTCACCAGGCATTTTGACTGGTCGTATTAATGGGATAATTTTATAAAGAAAAATAAGGACTGGGTACTCCAAAAGGTGGACGTTGGTCATAATAACGGGGTGGTCGGATTAACAGGGTTTTCAGATAAGAAACTGAGTGGGCTTTTGTTTGAGCCCAAAAAAAGTGGTCATAATAACGGGGTGGTTGTATGGCGGGGTTCCACTGCACTTGATAAATGAGTCAAACCCTTGAGCCCAATCTGATGTACATGTACGAATTGGATTTGCATGACCACTTTATTAAATAATTTTTTATATAGTTGTACGCCAACTACATGTATTAGACGTTTGTTTGCAGTAGAATATTAGAATATGATAAATTCTGCTCAAGGCATTACAATACAGACAAACCTCCCAAAAGCGGACAACCTTCAGGCCAGGAACAGATTGAATACATGTAAGTGTCCACTTATATAATAATTATTAGAAGCGGTCTGGGAAAAACACACACTGCAGACTGGCAGACTGCAAAGATGGAAATTCTAACCTTAAGTTTCCATTTCTGCAGTCTGCAAGGAGAGGTGTGCTCTTATGGGAGGTTAACATGCAGTGTTTGCCAATGGGTACACGTACATGTACAGTTACGTGTGTAAACTGTAAATGTGGCTGGGACCATGATTAAGTCAGTGTCTGCTTACAGGAGGTGTTTGCCTATGGGAGCCGTTAGCTGAGGTTAGACTGCAACACAAACATCCTGGAAATGAATTTATAAACTCCACTGTTTTCTTTTTAGAGTCTTTAGCATGTCTTCTGAACACGACAATGTCAATATCTTTTTTAACACCAGAAGTAAAATGTTGTGCCTTTTATGTAACTGAATTCCTTTATAAAAATATATCTGAATGTACTTACGGCGGATTTCAAGGTCTGTAGTTTGACTCTTTTTACCAGCATTGTTAACAGCAAGACAGGAGAAAGTGCCATTTTGCCTCCAGGTTACTTTATCAACAGAAAGATATGCCAGGCTTTTCAAGAGTTTAGAATTCTCAACTGGTACAAAGGAAACTGAGATATTGTAAGGTGGAGTGTTGGTCAGATTCTGTCCATTCAACGTCCACAGAATGGCTGCTATAGGTTTAGCTTGAGCTGTACACGAGTAGCTGAGAGTGTCATTTTCGGTCTTTGTTTGTTTAGTTGTTGGCAGCTGAGTAGTAAATGATGGAGGAACTGTGAAGAACAAGGTAACGTAAAAACAAACTTTTAATAAATCTAATAAATAAAAATATATTTCAAGTGATCATGCACACATTCTCCAATAACTTTGTTTTTCATAACCCACTGCACAACCCAACATCAAATCGAGGTAACTGGGCAAAGTGAAACTTGCCTGTATTTCCCAATTTCTCGCTAGTATAGAGCTAAACGTAAACTAGTAATACGTGACTTGCAGGTCCTTGCGAAGCTGGGATGGGAATTATGGTAAAACTATTTTTAGGATGTGAGGGTGATAACCAAGCTTTTGAGATCGAATGGAGTTTGTTAGTCTCCTGACATCTGTGTGTATGCCTTTCCTGTTCACCAGGTGTTCACAATCTTGTTTTGAAAAGTTTTCACATTTTCCATCACCGAGATTGAAGGTATTCCATTGTCAACTGAGTGCTCCTCTCTTATTGTATAAAATGAAGGGTCAAGTGGAAAACTATGCTAAGTGAGCAAAGCGCGTTTGCTCACTTAGCATAGTTTTCCACTTGACCCTTCATATATTACATACTGTGTGTGGGAGGGGTAGGGGAGTTCACACCTACTGTAGATGCAACCGACGGTACAAACCATATATCTCAATGCAATTCAAAGTTTTGATTCAGTTGAATCCTGGACTCTTCATGCTCTGCTGAAGTCATGCTTACAGTAATTTGATGCACGACTGCTTATCTACATGTACAGAGACGGTCTGGGAAGAAAGAGGGTTTTGACATTTTACTCATCAACCACACAATATACATGTAGGGCCTCAGCCATTTGTTTGGGAGCCAAAGTTAAGTTTTGATTTGGATCATATTCCTGAAGTAGAAATCATGTAGGTCAAAGCCTGACAATCCAAGCCACAAAAAACAAGCCAATTTTTGTTTCAGAAATGTTTAGAATAACAAGTAAATTGTTTTGCCAGGGTTAGGTGCACTTTAAGTACATGATTGTGTTTGTAATTCTGCACCCTGCATTCAAAATGATTACAACATGTGCATGACACTGATTGATCTCTTATAATTAAGCCAAAAAGGATGTTTGAGTTGTTGGCCCTTCTAGTACTCACCTTGTACTGTCATCGTGAGTCGATCTATTGGTCCACTTCCTACTTTGTTACTTGGCACACAGCTGTATGTGAAATCCTCCTGATTGAGCTGCACATTGGGAATGTTGTGTTTCCCTCCAACACTGCTCACTGTTGTTGTCCCTCGTCTGATGGTGTATGTTGGAGCAGGGTAGCCATTTGCACTGCATGTAAGAGTCGCAGTTGTTCCTTGCACTATTGTATTGTCTGGAGTTCCAGTTGTAAAAGTTGTAACAGTAGGTTGATCTGACAAAAATAATACATTGATTTTACGTATGATCATTCATATTTACAGTATATTTCAATACTGCAGATTAAGCTATTTATTAATTACTGTGCACACTTTTCAATAACATGCGAACTCTGCTCAATCAACAGTTTGTTTTTCACTGCCGTCAATCATCTTAGCGAATCTCTCAGGAAACAGAAGTTCACTTCAATGGGTCATGTCCATGGACTGTGATAAGTAGATTTCAATCCATGTTTTTTTTAGGGTCTGTTGGTTGTCTTCATTATTATGATTGACGACAGCTTGATATACATGTATTAATTTCATATAATAATGTTAACATTATATTTGATATTAGATAACATTTTGGTCATATAACACATTTACAGTGTACAGGGTCCGAAATTAACTTTTTTATGCAGGCGCCAAGTGGTGACTGAACCAAATTTTTCAGTCGCCAGATGGCAAAGTCTGGTCGCCAAAATTTTTTTTTTTATTGTAGTACGTAATGAACTGCAATCTTGTGAACCGTGTCCATATTCGTTTGCATGTTAAAAATTTAGAGATCAATACTTTTACATTTTGGATGTGGCATTTGAATAAAATATTCACGGCGAAAGGAAAGCACGTGTTTATGCAATGCGCCCACGGTATGTCTGATATATGAAGTACCTACCGTCTGTCAGATGAAACCGCTGAAACAAAATGGCGGCCGCTAAATGTCGATTGCATATACAGTGCGCGGATTACAACTGTTGTGGAAGTCATTTAACAGGAATCTTACCTTCATTTTTATCCTAAATTAAGTTCACTGGACGTTAACAACTTAAGTTGTTTGCTGGAAACCAGCTGTGAAATTGTTATCCCAAATTAATTTCTTGAATGCCGGTTCAAAACATCGAACACGCTAAAAGTTGGTCGCCTGCTGGCGACTAGCCTTGAAATTCGGGTCGCCAACACTCAATTTTTAGTCGCATTGGCGACCAGCTGGTCGCAATTTCGGACCCTGGTGTATGTGCACTCTGATTGGTTGAAAAGTCGTTTTGGATCAGGCCAAACACATTGCATTTTAATTTGTTGGCTCTATTCTAGAAAAAATAATACACAAGTCATGCAAATAGAAAAAGGCCGCTTCTTGACAGTTCAACAAGGGAGAACTTGAAAGTACAATGTACAGTCCACTGTCGCCTTGTGAACACCCCATTATTACGGACAAAATCCAGCCCTCCCCCCGGAGGAAGCTATAGAGGTTTGACTGAAAATGACTCCTGCTATTACGGACTCCAAAGTACGTCCTGAGGGTGTCCGCTATAATGAAAGTTGAATGTACATTTACATGTACTTGCGCCACGACTTGGGTTTAGAAAAACTTTTGAATTCTCCCAAACTGCCTCTCATGTTTGCATCAGGCTACATACAGCATAAAGTGCATGTTACAGCAAGGCGCCCAAAAGTGTGACCACTGTTAATTAATTCACATTATTTTGTGCGCTATCCAATCAGAAGTCAAGTATAGCTATTCTTCGGTTTCTGATTGGGTAGTCTGCACGCACGAAAGAATGTGAATTAATTAAAAGTGGTCACACTTTTGGCGCCTTGCTGTAATACGTTCACCATTTTCTTAAAATGTATTATTAATAATAAACTCACTCACATTCTACATTAACCACTCTTGTAGTCTCCTTGGTGCCAAAGTCATTTCTTGCCACGCATGTGTAGTTCCCAGCATCTTTTACAGCTGCATTTGCTATTGTCAAAGTGTTTTTCACATCTCCATTCACAATGTTTCCATTAATTTTCCATGACAGGGTAGGTTTTGGAAAACCATCAGCCTGACATGTCAGTGTTAGGCTCTGAGTGAGTGGCACGACTGCTGGATTTGGAGTCACAGTGACTTGCTGAGGACCATCTGATCAACACAAACAAAAACTTGAACCTACAGTATGGCACACAGGTGTACTGTACATACATACATACATACATGTAAGAGTCATTATTTTAATATATTATACATGTAATAATTTTTAAAGGTAGAAATTAGTTTACTACATGTAAACTGTACACTGTACATGTATTGTTGTTTACTGAGGTGTATGTCACAGTACATGATTGTACATTGTATGTTCTGTAATGACTATCAGAGTCAAATTGTTTTAACCACAGTAGATACAAGGTGGCAAAGATGAATTGTTTGCCATGTCCCAATATTTCCAGGCAGTACTAATTCTTCTAGTAAAGAAAGAAAGTCTGAATGTTTTAATTTAAAATAATGACATTCAAAATGTTGCTACATTGTACTAGCATTTTAATTTCCCAACATTAAGATTCCTTAACATTATCAACAACTTATAAAATAATTTGTAGTTTCCTCTGAGCATACATGTAGTCATGTAAAATTACACACCAATAGATTTCAGTCTGACTACTCAAATCGGGTCACTTGGAAGAAAACTGACCAAACATAGCATAAACTGAGAACAATGGATGGCGACATGCTCTGGATATAAGAGGACTGAACCAGACTTTAGAACCAGACTTAAGTCGCCTCAGGCTCGTGAATATTGGTGATTATTATTCAACAAATCGAAACACTGTCCAAATATGGTCATGACGCACTCAATATCTGTCGACCGTACTCAACAGATATCCTGTGATATATGTAATTTCGTATGCGCGTGGTAAAATGTTCAAGTCAGTTCTTGAAATAAAAGTGGACGAGTATTTTTTTTAGAATTTGTGTTATCAATTTGTTGAATAATAAAAAAATAATTATTATCCTGAGCACTCAATCTTGCGGAATATCGCCTGATTTTAGCCGACGAGGCTGTATAAGTTAAAGTATCAGGCGATTTTGCAGGATAATTGTTAAAATAATTCCCCTCGACTTCACCATTCACCATACTATTACATACCGAACTGGACTCCACTCAGTCCTATTACACCTGTACCACTACTAATAATACTAATAATTAAAATTTATATAGCGCAGAGTATTGAATACAACATAATAGAAAACAAATTACTTACAATTGACTAATAGGAAAGCATATTTTTTTTCTCCAGTTCCAACATTATTTTGTCCTTCACAGGAGTATCGGTCAGTGCTGCTCTTTTTAGCTTGTTTGACTGTCAGTCTGCTCTCGCCATTTCCAAAATTGTTAGAAATGGTATAACCGCCAGAATTAAAAATCTGGTTGCCATCCTTAAACCATCTATATGCGGTAACAATAGGGTTTGCTTCTGTACGACAATAAAAGTCTGCATCACGTCCTTCCACTACTGTTAGATTACTTGACAAACTGTTAGCTTTGTGTTGAGGCTTGACTGAAACAAACAAGGTACAGTACATTGTAAAATAATAAAATATGTAAAAGCATCAAAGTTCACTTTGATGTAAAAATCCCTTTTTTCACCACATAATATTTATTACATGTACTCAATCATTAAGTTGCAACTGCAAATGACCGTAATCAAAGGCGCGATAACGGTTTCTCGCTATTTCAGGCCGACATCAATCCAACCAACCTGTGATGA
The DNA here is from genome assembly GCA_029204205.1 of Desmophyllum pertusum. NCBI lineage: Eukaryota > Metazoa > Cnidaria > Anthozoa > Scleractinia > Caryophylliidae > Desmophyllum > Desmophyllum pertusum. Next base: position 175,053 of record MU827812.1, read on the forward strand.
CAGGTTATACCGTGATCACACTCCATGATCATGTGTGATCACACACGTGATTACGGAGTGAGATCACATGTGTGATCACACACGTGATTACAGAGTGTGATCACGGCGTGATCATACCCTGTATTTTTACTGGGTAGCTTGAGGTGCAGCAAGCTTCACAAATGTTCCATATACCAAATAGAAAACGTTTTCCGTGTTTCCATTAGTTATGGTTACTGTAACACAAGTGAAGTTTGGGAGAACAAGAAATGCTGTGAAAGTTACACAAGCCGCAGACAAGTGTTTTCACAGCAATTTCTAGTTCTTCCAAACTTTCACAAGACAGTGTTACCACCATAATTCTATGGAAACACAGGGAAAACGTTTTCTATAATTGTTCTTATGAAATAAAAGCACAAAGCAATTTTCTATGTTTCCATAGAGTTATGGTAAATGGTTTTGAGCCAATCAGAGCGCACGTAGATCTTGTTTAAATTTCATAATTTAAGTGCATGATTCATACACTGTACAATTCGATAAACACATGCAGCTTTTAAAACACTTTTGACTTCACATGTATGCACCAGCTTCTGCATTTATGATTTAAAGTATCCAGCCTTCTCTAGCTCCCCAATATCAATTCCCCACCACAGGTATTGAAAAGCTCAGTGTGTCCTTTGTAGAAAACTACTGTCAGTAACTAGTACAAAATGTAGACAATAGAAAAAGGTGTACAATGAAGATAACAACCTCTTGAAGGGAGTATCAGAAATAACTGAAGAGCTGAGGGCATTACTGATAAACATGTGTTTGGGTCATTTTTGGTTTTGCCTGATTTTTTTTTTCATATATGTGGCCTTCAACTTATTAAAAACACATTGCCCCATATTTTTTCCCAATTTGAGCCAGTAATTTTTCCATAGATGCAGACAGGCTTTTTTCCTTAACCTCATTATTTTGTATACGACCTTGCGTCTTTCCTAGTTGTTTCCAGTCAGTGATTGCTAATTATATTTCATGTAGACAAATTAGATTGTAGTGCCCTCTGCCCTTCAATTAAAAGAGGTTATTCAGCGGAAAGTTGTGTAATACGGCTGGGTATTTTTACAAGTCAGTTTTTATTTTTTCGAGCCTTTAGGCAAGAAAAAATAAACACTGACGAATAAAAATGCCCAGCCGTATTACACAACTTTCTGCTGAATAAATTGTTTATTATACAACATACATGCAATATCTTTCCTAAAAAATAGGCTTTCAACAGTGTTTTCCGTAGCGCGCAGTCAGGGGGACTAAGACCCGTGTAATACGGTCTCATATTTGCTCTCGTCTTTGTGCGTATTTGCACTCTAAAATGCTATATGTCGTATAATAATATACAGTACATGTACCTCGGATTTAAACAGTGTACAAAACACCACAATCAGTGACTGCTATTGACGTGGCTGGTTATACAATCATATATTTGTACATACATGTACATGTAGATCAGATACATACACATGACATACAGTATGAACAATGCAAAGTGCTAAATACAGACAGGAAAATGCATGTACAGGATTGTACATCAAGTGAACTTACATTTCACTGTTACGACAACGGTGTAATCTACCGGGTATGGACCCAGACCTGTAGCAGTAACTACAGCTTCACATTTGTACGTCCCTGCATGGTTCCTGTTAGCTGATGCTATTGTGTAGTTAGAGTTGTTTGGATCCTGCTGAACATTTGTACCGTCTCTATACCATGTGATCACTGGTTTGGGATTACCACTGGCAACACATAACAACGTTTGTGTATCTCCTTCAGTTAAGTCAACTGGCCCTGTTGTTTTCAGTGTGATCTGTGGTCTAACTGTTAATGGTAAGACATCAAAATAAAACTTGTAAATGTTAAACACAGTAAATGGGTCCAGCAAATGGGTCTCTCATCACATGCTACATGTACATTGTACATGTACCTGTTTTGCATCTCTGTCAGAGAGAATGTCTCCGATTTGAGCAAAAAAAACAACAATTTCATCCCATCTTCGGTATACATTGTAGGGTCTTACCACTGGCCGCCTTACTATAGTTTTATCTTTCAGGGTTCTCAGTAGAAGCCGGCTGTCAAGACGAAAGTAGCCGCCTGTTTATGGAATTTGCCTTTGTGTTTCAAACTTTGACAAAAATGTATTAATAAAATAAAAACGAACATTCAAGAAATATTTCTGAATTTTCCGCTTATTTGGAGGAAACCCACTTTCAACTACAGTCACTAGATGTATAGAGCCATCGTCGTAGTTGTTTTACGGTTGATACGGAACTTTTGGGCCTGCGTGACTGATGCTATCACATCAAAGTGTCAATTAATCACAAAACGCCTTCAGAATAAAATAGTTATTGTACACGCGCTTCACTTTTCATTGCGAACAAGCCCTTGGAGTTTCAGATATGTCCAAACGAGACAAATCGCTCTTCAGCTATTTCACGCCAACGGCAAAGAGGAAGAAGAACGAGGAAACACAAGCGCCGGTAAGTTTTTGTTTAAAGCAATAAGTTAATTATATAGCTCGAAAGATCGGTGAACCGTGAGCTCTTGAATCAATGAAATATTAACTCTTTCTGGACTTGATCTAAACAAACTCTTCTTTTATTTTAAAGGTAAATAGAAAGTTATATGTGACGAAACTACAACTGAGATTTTTAGAGGAATAAATAATTTAGCTTTATTGTGACGTTTATCGTCACGTTCGATGTAAAGTTTATGCAAATAACTTTTCATTTCGCCGAGCGCCGTCAATTTATACACACGAGTCATAGATGTCGCCGGATTGCGTTGTTTTCGCCCATGTTCACGGTTTCATTTCGAAACAGATTTTTCAACGTGTTTTCACTTCTCTCTTCTTTTTAAAACGATCGAAAAGGACCTACTGGAATGAACGAGTTTGGAGTTATTTCTAGGCATCCAGACAGCACGGCAGCAGCTATAAATAAACACGCAGCTGTTTTCGAAATTTGGTCACGGTGATGCAGTTCATTTTATGCACATTTTCGAGTCATTTTTGGTAAGTAAACCCAATGCAAAATACAAAAGTTGGTGCCCCAAAAATGCAGGAAAACCTATCTCCGCGAACCTAGAATTTCAAAATTTTCCGGGGTGGCATGCCCCCGGACGCCCCTAGAGCCTCGGCCCTTCGGGCCTCGAATAACTCTTCGGGCTGAAAAGCCACCTGTTAGCATTTTTCTGCCACCTGTACAAAAATCTACTGAGAACCCTGATCTTTGGGTGCCCAACCTTTAATTGCTATGTACATTGTTCATGTACACTGTACAGTACCGGGCAAATGTATTAAAGTTGACAGTCTCGACTTGAAACTTGATCCCCAAAGTTTTTAAGAATCGATTATTGAGGCTCGAGTTTCGAGTCACTTGAAGAATATTTTTCGAGTGACTCAAATAGGGATTTTGAGGAAACTATTTATTTCTCAAAACAGAACAATAACAAAGAACAATTATAGCGATTCCACACGGCTTCTTTTTATTCATGCAAGTGTATTTCGTACCCACGTCCAAATTGTTGGTCGGGAGGGAAACTAAAACAAAAAAGTCACAATCATAATGTAATTATTATTACATAAATTTGCAGAAAAGCAAAAATGGAATGTACGTCATGTACATGTACAGTACGTAGCTATAGGCCACGTGTACAAATAGATATGCATAAAAACTGAAATATTTTGAATCACAACCTCAAAAGAATCACATGACATTTGGTTATACTGTAAATTATTCATGAAAATCAAACAAATAACATGCTTTACTGCTGAATTACTTTTAATTTACTTTCCATTAATTTCCACATTTTACGCGTACAGATTAAACCCTTGTGGAATGTAAGTTTACAGGGCTGCTAATAATCTTTTTTTTCTTGAAAGGACATGTGTCCGACTAAGTCACCATTTTGGTCGGACAAAACAAGAATGAGATCGGCCATCATACAGTACTGCTTGATAAGTGAACCTGCTAATCTAATGTGTTGTCAATACAGAGTAAACTATAGTTTGCGTTTAGAACAAAATGCGTTGTAACATGTTAGCATTTGCGTTGGAAGGCCAAAAAAATTGTCTGGACATTAGAGTACATGTATGTCTGACCACTGTTGGGATTTCATCGGACATTGGCAAATTTTGGTCAGCCATTGTCTAATGACCGACTGTTATTTGCAGCCCTGGATACATGTACAGTGTACTGTACCTAGACCTGAGGTGCACTACAGTTCATGTACAAATTGTATATGCAAGTCATCATCAACAGGAAGGGTAACAAATTTTGGACATTTGAAAATTTAATTTGTTTCAGATTATGTCACTGAATACATGTACAAGACAAGGGGCAATCAAAGTTACTAGGGGCCCCTTAGGCCAAATATGTCGTGTTACGATAATCGATTTGATTTGATTCGATACATACATGTATGTATTTCAATTTGCTCACGTCATAGGCCAAAAATAGTCGAGTTATAACCCACACATTGCATTACACATCATAAGACCTTGGTATGGTGTAAAGTTAAAGTGATCAAATAACGCGCTAAAGGTCACAGTCATACATACATGTATTTATATAGACTACATGTATTTTGCAACAGTTTGCCGGCTGACATTCGTCTTTGCTTTCCGAATATTTAATTTTCGATGCGATTCCTGTAATAAACTCAATATGCCGATAAACTTCAGGAAATATTTCAGCTCGTAGAGCCTAGGGAAATTAATGGTCTCTGTATTGAACAGATTTTGAAGCTTGAAAGGCACGGCTAATGCATTCTCTGCGCTTTGTTTATAGGTAGAAAACAAGCACTCGTGACTGTGGTTTCGTCGCATAAATGTAATTTAAGTTACTCGCTTTTTCTGTCAATACATTTTCCTGTTTTTAGTCATAGAGATTGTCCTAAACCATGTCCTGATTGGGGGCAAATCGCATCAGTGACTTGTAGGAAATCAGGTCAATAATTAGAGCTTCTGGTGATTTATATATTCCGAATTTGGGCACTACACGCATGCGTCTTTTGCACAAACTGTACCATAAGGGAAACCGCGACACAAAAGAAAAAATATAATATACCTTGCGCTGTTGCAGTAGTATTTGAAGCGATGTTTGAAGCAAAATCTCATAATTTAATTTTCCATACATGTATGTTTCTTTAAAATTTCCAAAAGTCAACATCTTAGGAGAGAGTGATCCAGTGATTGAGTGAGCCCATGACAAAAGCTCCACATATAAGGTGTTGTGTTTGTGTAACACAACACAAAAACTGTATGAATAACTGTCTAAGTAATTATGTCTAAGTAAGTACAGTGAGTAATTACTGAGCAATAATGATAATTTCTAAAGACTTACCAACCACAATAACTTCAACAAAGTCTTGTATCCAAGGGAAATCAACGTTTGTAAAATGTACTTTACATTCAAATGTCCTACTGTCACTTTTAACAATATTTGATATTGTGAATGTAGCGTCTCCTGAGAAAGTGACTCTACCAGTGTAACCACTGGCTGATGAGATTCGAAGGGCTTGACCAGCATACTTCCTGGCAATTAGTACATCTCCGCCGCCATTTTCCCTATACAACAGTTCCACCTTATCCACTATTTGTCCATCTGCGTTGTAGTTCCATGGCAATGTTAAGCTTTGACTAAGTTCAGTCACATAGACTTTGTCTTTGGGTTTAGTGGTGAAAGTTGCTACACAATCTACCAAGAAAGAGCGACAAACACACTGCAATGATTAGCTATTAGACTTACAGTCTGTAATCTTATGTAGCCAGACGTAAGGAAAATGTTTCTACTTAATATAAAACAGTTTTCTTTTGTTCAATGTTTAATTAACCCATTGACTACTGGGCTTTTTCCAAAAAAACGACAATCTAACATCCCGGATGCCTATTTCTGGCCATTATCTCAACAGTTGAATGTCAAACTGTCTAAAACTTAGTTTAAAACACAACAACTAACATCCCCTTCTACGTAGAAGCAACAAATTCAACATTTTCCTTGGGCATGCGCAGAAATCAAAATTTCAACATAGTTTTGGGGTTTGAAAAACACACCTGACTTTAGGCTTTTCTTTTCCTTTTTTTTTTGCCGTTCTTGCTCTCCTTTTGGGAAAAGGGAATTTTTTTGACAAAGAGTGTCAATGGTAGTGAAGGTCGTGTTTTTTGGTGAGTTTTGGAGGAAAAAATCCAAGTTGTTTTGTGTGTATCTCTGGTTCAATTTAACGTTTCGTGCTCGTTTAGACATGCTTTGTTAGACATTTTCCAACTCTATCCGTTGATTGTCAAAGACATCCTCCGGCGTGAAAAGTGATGATGTCACAAGTGGTACAAGTCTGTGGTCTCTTCTTGGCCATTTATGGCCGGTTTAGTAGTCAATGTGTTAAAGAATTCAGCGAAATGAATTTGTGAGCAGTCCATCTTAGCGATCCGTATTGCGAAATTTGAACCGCTCAGGTAACCAATGCTAGCATGCGTGGACCAGTTTGCCATATAATAAAAGCTAATAGGATTGTTCATTTAGAGTGTCTGCTTACGGGAGCTTAGAAACAAGAGAAAAATCAAAATCGTATCTCTCGAAAGTATCTATGGGAATGGCTGCTTACGAGAATGTGTAAATACAGAGTTTGTGTGAGCTAGAGTTTAAACATGGCTTTGTCAAGGTGGCCGTGAGTACATGTAGAGTTGTCCGCTTATGAGTGTCCGCTCAGTGAGCTTTGACTGTAAGTTTATAACAAATAAAATCATATTGACGCTGGTCTTAAAGGGCATGTAAACCCAAAAATGATATTTTTTCTGGTCATATAGCTGTTTAGTACGTTCATCAAGTAGTCCAGATCTGTAATTATTTTTCTCTCCGAGCGCGTTTTCACGTGGAAAAAGCTGCCCCAAATTCGAAAAAGCCGCCATCTTGAATTGCGCCATCTTGTCCGTGACTTCACGGGTGGACCCTTCTTTGACCGGAAGCGAAAGGTCTCCCTTTATAGCCTTATGAAATGCGCACATGTTTACTTGCTTTCAGGCGAAATTCATTCATTTTTAGATGTTGTGTGGTCAGTTTTGTAGTAACTAATCCAACAAAATGGGGCATGTTATGTAAAAATTTCCTAAAGCTCCAAATTTGAGGCAACAATGGTTAACTTCGTCCAAGTTAAAATAGCCGACTTTGCTGAACCTTCCGAGCACTCGGTAATCTTCAGAATCTTTCAGTCATTTTTCTCCTCCCTCAATGACCTCTACGAGAAATTTCACATATCAGAAATGGTTCTTAAGAAGCACAAGCAATTACTTGGTGGTGCTGTACCGACAGTGCAGTCGCCAGAGGAACGAAATCGTCAAACGTGCGTATTATAATAGCAACCTATGTAGAGTGTAGAACCGGAAGTGTCTGATAGTTCTGCTGATAAAAGGCCGCGTCGGAAAAGTAGACACGAGCTCTTCACAAGTTGGAGATCAATAGAGTAGGTAAATATTCAGTTTATAGGGAAAGCGTAGTAATGTAACGTATAACTTAATCCCGTTGAGGAACATGTTTAATTTATTTTCAATTACATGCACTGAGAGAACACGAGAAAGCCTATTATAGTTATCTCATATCCTCCCGGGTTTGAGCCCACAAGAGAAACTACCGCATCCGAAGAAACGGTCAATACTAAAGGGTATCCTGCAACGTAGCTGCTGCAATTCAATGTTATCTTGGTATGACAGTGACAACAAATCACCTACTCATGAACTGTAAGATTATTTGCGCCGTGCGGCTAGGCAGCTGTACTGCTGTCGGTACAAGTAATATACGCTGTCTCAAGCACCCACACATCAAGGCAGTTTGATCGAAATCCTGGATGCTGAGTGATGCAGCTAAGCTCTGGCCTTTCAACTTCTACTTTTGCTATACTTGGCCGATTAAATAAATCACAAAATGAAACAATACCAGGCAGTGTTTCCGACGCGATTTGTCTCACTTTCACTCTGTATAGCTCGCTGCCTTCTCTGACACGTTTTGCCCAACACTGCGTGCCTCAAATCGATACAGACGAGGCCCAACGTTCCAAAATGTTGCCTCCATCACTATCATATAAATTTAACCCGTTAGAATAGCTTTCCTCCGATAAAACTTCCTACAAACTGAACTGCTCCTCCTGGTCGCCATATTACTCCTTACATAATCTTCTGTTGCGCAATGTTTGTGTTCCCCCGCTTACGTCACGAGGGCTCGCTATTGTCTTCACCGGAAGTGAGGTTTTGATCAAAAATGTCGTTTTTGACCCTTAAAAACTTCGAATTGGGTAAAATAAACGCTGAAATCGTATTTACTGACACTTTTTACGTCTAGTAAGAAAAACTTGTATTTTGGGTTTACATGCCCTTTAATTAGCAAAGATTTTTACGATTTTATTTCAACGTGATTCATCCGAATTCCAAACACCTCGAATCTCGTCAAAAGTACTCCGCTGCGCGTCGTATTTTCAACTCTCTTCTTGGTGTTTGGAAATCGGATGAAACACTGTCTTTCGTGTTTTATATACAATGTACATTGTATTACTAAGATAGCACGCGAACTTGCGAGTACTCTGAACGTTTTCACCCATCAGCTTGGCGCTTTAAGGATGACACATTGTTGCTTAGCAACGTATCATCTGACGTAAATCATAGGTCGTGTAAGCCAGCTGCGTGACCATGGTGAACTTTGCCCCTGAATCTAAAAGAGCTGTGCAGATGGTGGTACATGTACATGTAAGTCCTTCTTTGTAATTCCTAACGCAGAATGCATTTACATGTAATAGACCTTTTTTACTGATATCACGCAAAATTGAAATTTTCAGTGCTTTTCATTGAAGGGCTATGTCACGAGAGCGAGTGTTTGACTGCATGAATATTTTATTTGTATACAATTTTATTTAAAATAACTGGTAAGATCATGCTGGCTGTGCTACCTTGTTTCAGTTCTTATCATGTCATTGGGTGGTGACGTTAAGCCGTTTGCCTTGTCTCCTACACCTTAATAATAGTATTTCTCATACTAAATTAGTAGGGGACATTAAAGAACCCACATGACTGTTCGAAAAGAGTAGGGGACATAGTCCCCAGTGTTGTGGTCTGGCCTGTTCACATGTATTCATGGGTTGGGGCTAGTTTACGGGTACACAGTAATTGGCGCAACTACATGTAGCTGTCGTGATTGCCCTGTTTACTTGGCGAAGCTAAATTAAGTGACTAAAATTTGTGAAATATCCCACTGCAAATTCACAAACTTATCGTGTCACGAAAATTTAAGTAATAGGGTATTACTATCCAACTCCACAAGTTCAGTAGAGTATACACTCTGAGATAACGCACAAAACGAGTAGAATATCTCAAAATATTTGTACTCTAGGAGACCACTTATTCCTTCTGATGAACACCAAACACGGTCCAAAACAAGGATTCCAGGACAACTTTGAATAATAGATTTCTTACCACAGTATCAGTGCAAGTGTGTTGTATCACTGTTTATTATATGGCAAACTGGTCCACGACGAAAAGGAGCATTCTGATTGGTTCCCTGAGCGGTCCGAATTTTGCAATACGGACCGCTAAGATGGACCGCTAACGAACACATTTCGCCGAATTCCTTTTATGAAACATTGAACAAAGGAAAACTGTTTTCTATTAAGTAGAAACATTTTTCCTTATGTCTGGCGGACAATTTTGGTTGAACTTTTTGCAAAGTGGCCTGAAAAATGCAAGAATATGCTTAGCTTTGGCGCGCGCGCGTTAACTGAGAATGGTTGCATTAATTTATCAACAATTTTTTTAAAAAGCCATTATAATAAAAACTTTATTGAACTAGCTTGTTTGGGAAATATTTATTGGGAAATATTGGTCTTGTTCTTTTTTTGCAAGTTTATGGACCGAGCCGAATAAACTTGCAAAAAGAACTTGACCAATATTTTCCCAATACGGACCTCACGCTAGTTCAATAACATCTATAAATTAATTTTTCCTCGTCATAATTTGCATTTTGACTCACATCACCCTACCGTCTCGTCAAAATACTCTAAGACTTGTAAATTATACACAGCAATACTACACACTAAAATTTCTTACTGTACATGTACTGTATATAAAGATACTGTATCCTGGGCATACAAAATACAATCATGTACATGTAGCCACAATATGGGCTTACTCGTGTAAGCTTTGAGAAAATAATGCTCTTGAAATCAAAACAAGGAAACGACTACTGAAGGATGCGTTCATGCTGTACGTGAATTGCGGAGGAAATCAGTCAAAATTTTAACGAGCTCTGCTCAAGAAGATATGATCCAATGAACTGAAAATCCGCTATACCGCGCTTGAAACAAGCTTATCTGCAGTGAGATTATCCGTACAGCATGACATCGCATGATCCTAACTCTTTCTAACAATGTATCTGGCTTAAATAAACGGTTAACATATGAGCAATAATAAATTCTCTAAACACTAATTACGTATATAAATTTCCAGCAAGACCTATCGCTCCATTAAATCTGTATAAACCTAGCGCGATTCAAGAACTAGTTCAGTTCACCAAGAAAACCTCTTCAAAGCTTATACAATATAAACGAGGCAATCGCTCTAATGCCGAACTTCCGATCGATAGCAATTTATTTACTGCTCAATTGTAGGCTAAATATTTGAAAACCGGAGGAATATGGCAGCATAAACATTAAATTAGAGAGTTGAGGATATTTCTAACTTCATGCGTATCTCACCGCGATTATTAGGCTTACTTACCTACAGACCGCAAGCCACAGGTAGATAACAACGCCACTAGCCCAAAATATATCATATACATCTCTCTTGCCGTTGAATGGACTTAATAAGGCTTCCAAAATCCCGTTCGTGTACTATAGTAACTACCTTCGGATTCATCGATGCATGTTTTCAACTTTTTCGGGAAGCATGGAAAACAATGCATATCAACGGCGGAGATGGCTTAGATACTCAGCATGACCAATGAGAAGGCGTCATACCAACCACGTGATCAATATTCGAAATGACCTCAGCATTGTGGGAGGGAAGTGTGGTGGGTAAAAATAACACTGATGCGAAAATTTGAATGGAATTATTGGAATGCCGATGAATTAATATTCATTATGACGCACCTCGGGAAATACGGCATACTTTCCTAAACCACGTTTGCGAGATGGAGGCTTTCGGCTAAATAAATAATGTAATTTATACAATGAAGAAATTTTTAAGCCCTTCACTCTCCCTGATTAAGGGGCCTGTCATGCACGTACTATTGAAATAACGTGTGGTCGTAACGGCTAAAATAGCCAGGCGGCAAACATTGCGAGCGCATTGACGTCCCGTCACGCAATTTATTTACCTAATAATAAATTTCGCGATATTTCGCGTAGAGGAGTTATTGTTTTACGACTGCCTCGTCCCCAGGCGCCGTTGCGAGCTGGAAAACAGGGAGCGCGGGGCTTGATGGTTAGGAGGCGATGCAACAGTCCCACAACTACCCACGCGCACCGCGCTCAAACAAGGAGCGACGCCTGGGGACGAGGCAGGTTTTACGAAACTATTTTCGCGTTTTTTGTTACATCGCGAAAAGGGCGAAACTTTAAAATACTCGCGAAAATAAGCGTATAGGTATCAATTGCGTGACGAGCCATTCTTCCATTCTTCGTTCATCACGCACGACGACTGGCGTTCACCTTTTCGTTGTCACGACAAGCGCGGTAGTCTGGATAAGGGAAATTTTGACTGTGTTTATCAGTCAGTTACCGTAACATTTCTATAACAAGCCCTCTTCCCCAACCCATCCCCCTCGAAAATAAGCCGGGAAGAAAATCCCTTCCCCGATATACGTTGTTTTACAAAAATTAGTACGGGAAATGGGCTGAAGGGAAAACGAAATTACTAACTGAGTTTATAATAGTCTAATATAGGCACGCAACGCGTGCAAGAACTATTTTTGTAGGTTAACTAGCCTGCGGTGCAGCCGGACGTGTCACAAAATCCGGCGGTGTAGTCTGTCCGCGACGCAGGCTAGGATTAACCTGCTGGAATTGTAGTCTCTCAAAACCGAACCGCATTCCTTTCCCTCTGGTTTTGACCGCAGCAACTTTGACACCTATCGGCAAAAACGTGACTGTTATGGTTTGCCGAAAAACTGCTAGATCGCTTCAATTCTTGAACTAGGATGATCATGTCTGTCGTACTTATAATGGGATGAGCATAGAGTTTTTGGATTGCTTGAAACGTGAACGAGATATTTCCGTTTAACCCATGTTAAATCGCGGAAAAATGGCATTCAGGTTTAAATCCACTCATCTTATGAATCTATGTTATGGGGTGTTTAGTAATTTTTTTGGTGATTTTTGGGTATGTTTGGAAGGAAATAGTGTTTTTCAAAGGAGTTGTAAAATTTAGGGAAGTTAAAAAAGTAGATGGACACCACCGTACCAACAGACAGTTGATACCCACGCAAAAGCACCCGCGTGGGAATCACCTGTCTGTTGGTGTTCCAAAAATCATTTCAGTTCTTTCTTCTATCCCTTCTTTAAACCTCTTAAAATTTCATTGAAATTCATGTGTACCCCCGCCTTAATAGAGGTTGAAATAGTATTTGGGACGCTCAAAAAGTGTCCCCGTGTGTTACCCCAGGTGTTACTCCAGGTGCCATGCAGAGGCTTTTCTTGCGCGGTTTCCGGTTCCGTTCGCTATTGCGTTGCTTAGGGCGTCGGCCTTTTGTCGCCGTCGGCCGGGAACGCGACGCGAGCGAGAAAAACCCCCTCTGGTACCCAGGAAAGCTTTAAGCCAAAGCTAATCCTAAATTATAATCTTAACATTAAATCCTAGCTTTAGCTTTATACACTTGTCTCGGATAATGCAAAGGGCAAACTTTCGCCTGTCCAGTTTATGAAACAAGTTTGGTTCGTTAACTCACTGATTTCAAGTTTTCTGTAGAATTCAAACACGAACAACGTCAAGCGGTTAAGTTTACTTCAAGGAATGCTCTCGTTGTTTTACCAACGGCCGCGGGATACACGGCTAGAGTTTGATCTTTCAACTTTTTGCTGTGGTCGCGCTTTGGTCGGCGGAAGAGCTTGGAAGCAGTGCCGTAAGGTTTCCCTGCAGAAACTCATCTGGTGCTAATAGACCTAATATCGTTATTGCTTGCTGTGAAATTGTTACAGTGCGGCTACTATAAATAACCGGGGCCACTTAGACAAAGAAGAGGGTCTGGATTGGGGGATCCAAATGTCAGTTGTAAGTTAAAATTTAGCCCATTTCTCAGTTGTCAGTTAAGTTTTGGGTCATTTATCAGTTGTCAGTTAAAATTATAGACATTTGTCAGCTGTCAGTAAGCCCCATCAAGACCCTCAAAGAAAACCAAACCATCTTAATACAGAATGGAAACGAAGAATTTGAACTTCAGTTGTTTGAGCCAATAAGTTTTCAGTTCAATACAACGCCTGGGGGGGGGGGGGGGGGGGGGGGTAGCCTGCGTGCGGCCTATTGCTTGCTTGCCGTTGGAAATAGGAGACGTCTGCATGCAGGTTGGGGGGGGGGGACTCCCATATGAAAGTGACGGGGATGCTCGTCGGGAATTTCAAATTACATTCCTACCCTGGGAACGAGGTTGACACAGTAAAAAAGATACCTTGATGGCTAAAAATATCACCGTTCCATCCTGAACACCCTAAGGGGGACCAAAATCCGTAATTTACACCCCTAAAAGGGACGAGACCTCCCCCCCCCCGGATACAACGTTTCAACGTGGAACTGATTATTAAAGTTGAAATTCTCTATTCTGCTCTACAACATGTCATTAGTTTTCATTGCCTCCCGGTTACAGTGGTCGCACTGTAACCACTCGGTAACTGACTCTCGCCGGCTCCGTTGCTCTCTAATGTTGGTCAGCGGAATTTTGCTTCAATACTATTCGCTCCATTTAAGTTACCGCCATTTTTACCCACACTGTTGCAACCTGTCAGATTATTGCGTTGCTCAGTTTTGGATTTGTTGCTGCAGTGAAAATTAACTCCAGGGAAAATCCTACGACCATGAACAGAATTCGAAGTTATTTGCCTTGGGGAGCGAAAAACGTTGTTCGAATCGTTCGCTTGGAAGGCATCATCAACTCGGAATCGCGTCGCGGAGGCAAAGGTTTTAACTTCCAGAAGGTTGAGAAGCATCTTGGCAAGGCGTTTGACACGAAGAAAATCAAACCCAAAGCTGTATGTCTTGAGATTAACAGCCGAGGAGGGTCTGCAGTGCAGTCAAACTTGATTTATCAACGAATCCGAGCTTTATCGAAAGAAAATGATGTCCCTGTGATGACATTCGCTGAAGATACGGCGGCGTCCGGTGGGTACTGGCTTGCAATGGCAGGAGATGAAATATTTGTGGATCCAAATTCTATAATAGGCAACATCGGTGCCTTGCATGGAGGGTTTGGCATGGAGGAAACTATTAAGAAATTAGGTAGGTACAGAACAGTTCTGGCCCTCTCTGTCACGCAACGCTACGCGAGCGTAGCGTGACAGAGAGGGGCCAGAACTGGACTACCACGTCCACGGAAGGCGGAAGTAACTTGGGGTGTGTGTGTGTGTGGGGTGGGGGGGGGGGGGGGGGGAGGGGGTGGGGGATCCGGGGGCATCCTTCCTTCCCTGGAAATTTTGACATTCAGGTCCTTGGAGACACGATTTGGAGCATTTTGAGGGCCTGTAATAAAGTTGTTTTATTACTTAAGTCATCTCAATTTTACCGTCTGACTAGTTTTAGAAAAAGGAAGTTGCTGAAACATTGACAACAATAGTGGTTAAGAGCGGCCCTCTGTAATTATCGCCCGGAGGCGTGCAAAATGAAAAAATAGAAATTCCTCAAACTCTACCAGAATATAGGTCTAGTTGAACTATTGCTAGAAAAATAACTTTCAGTTCCATCAGATTTTTATTTTGGGCGAACGGCGCCCATAAAGGTTTTCGGCTCTCGCATCAGTTTTCACGGGGTGAATACAACACATTACTAAACGTCTCCTAAAAAAATAGGCAAAGGAAATATCCAAACACTGTATAGTTTATTGAAAAGAAGACACATTGGTTAATTGGTTAAATGGTTATTTAAACAATTTGATAGCAAACTTAATATTTGAGCAAATTTTAAAGTTTTAGCTTATTTTGACGATTTTGGCAAGGCAAATTAAGCCTAAATTGAGAGGTAAAAAGACCTAATTGGTACATGGCGTGGGGTTATAAAACTATAACCCAATGAAAGAGCAATGTTTCTTCTACAAATATATGTAATAACATTTTTGGGCTACTGAAACTACGAAATTTGAGAGCGCCAAACGAAAGTGCTCCCGAGGTCAAAAATTACCTTTCCGTGTCACGAAATGCGTATAGCTAAAATACACAAGTCACACTGTAAAAACTCTAAGATAGATTTCACTAAATAGTTTGTGCTACTGTGGAAGGCTAGCTATTCTTAGATAGATAACGTCTTGATTTCTGGTAAATTTGTGTAAAATCTTAGCTTTTAGAGGTTAATTTGCAGCCACTAAAATGTAATTATTTTCGGTCCGAAATTCACGAAATGAAAGGAATTCACGGCACAAGACTATTTCCATCACTCTTCTATATATTAACAAAACCTATAATAAGTGAGACATAATATCGAACTATTTACAGTTAATAATGGCATCAGTACCTGTGAAGTCTTGGAATTGAAATGTAAGCGCCAGCGGTGCTCAATGTTTGTGCTCCATGTTTGCCAGAATCAACAGAGATTGCGTTACACAATTCACGGATCCAACTTTATCGTGGGTGGGGGCGGGGGGGGGGGGGGGGGGGGGGGGAGTAATCATTACATTACAGTCGTGTTTTTTCGTAATATTTGTGAGAACAGATGTATCATATACCTTATTCTCACTTATTTTCGTGAGTATTTATTTTCGCGATGTAGCAAAAAACGCGAAAACTGAAAGACCATATTTTCGCAAAATATTTTAAAAATAAAGCCTCGCGAAATACGGATCAGTCGATTTAGCCAAATAAGTACGCGCCGAAATCAGTGAGAATATTAAACGGTAGACATTCATGGAGGGGTGAGCGGGTGTGTCCAACGGCCCGTGGTTGCGAGGAAGCTCGAAGGTGAGTGACCGGTTTGGAACTTTTCAGAAACCGCCACTGTAAACAGTTCATTTCCGGTTTCGATTCATTCAACCATCAACCATGGCATCGTGTGGCTACTCTGCGTTTGTCGGAGGGTTTTGTGGTTGCAGTAGGTCTAACCCCGCGAATGCAATGTGCGTGACAATCCAGAGTTGCGTCAAGGATGTAAAAAGTCATTTGAAGTATTTCACCTGTCACGATTCAACTTTAAAAACAGAAACATATCTTCTTCTCGCCAGAGCAGGTAACAACATGGACAACATGCATATGTTTATATTATGTCTGTTTGGTTATTAATATTACTCCCGACGTAACTAATCGAACCAAATCGAACTTAATCGAACCTAATCACGTGAGTAGGTTCGATTAAGTTCGGTAATCGAACAGAATCGAACTCTCACAAAAAATTTGGAGTAATCGAACGCAATCGAACTTTTGATTAGGTTCGATTAGGTTCGATTGAGTTCGATTAGGTTCGATGGCACGAAATGGTCGACGTTGGATGGCATTCGATTGAAAATGGAGTTGGCATGGGAACATAAGCGCCACAAGCTCGAGTGTCGCAAGTTTGTCCCCCGGAGCATACGCAAAAAATGAATATGAGAAACAGGAAAGTTTGTCAAATAAATTGCCATTTATTTTATGTTTGGGCGAATCCTTGCATTGCCACACAGTGTCACTCAACACTCATCAATATAAGAGTTTACATTATGTTTGGCTAATGAGGCTTTCAACTTTACAGCGTCAATTCTTGTTATCTTTACGGTCAATTGCACTGGCACGTTCAGACCATGACCGCGCTGTTCGCAACTAATTTGTATTATTAACTATTGTTTTTGGCTTTGTTTCAGTTCACTACATTTTGTTCGGCCGTTAATTAAGAGTAAGCTGATAAAAAATAAATCATGAAATGGAACTACAGTGAAGTGAGATTAATTTCCTATTGTCTGTTGAACGTAATTTTAAGTTGTTCTCACATGCTGAAAGAGACTTTTCAAATATCTGGTATGTTTTGAGTCATTTTTAGCCGTTTTTCGATTGTGTTCGATTGAGTTCGATTTGGTTCGATTTGGATCGGAAATCGAACGTAATCGAACTCTCACACAAATTTTTTGGTTCGATTTCCGAACTAATCGAACTAAATCGTTCGATTAAGTTCGATTAGGTTCGATTAAGTTCGATTACCGAACGGTTCGATTAGTTACGTCGGGTATTACTAAAGAAATCAAAGCATTATAGAGCTTCCTAGGCTCTACCTTAAGCAATGTTTCGTGTAAGTGCGTATTAAAGTGCATAGAAATTATTATAGCAGCCGAAGACCGGCGGAACATTTTTCGCTCCGAAAAGGGGGGGGGGGGGGGGGGGGAATGGAGCGTCCATAAATTGGTGCTTCATAGGCCCTATGAAGCACCAATTCTAAAGCAAAACTAGTTGCTGTCGTAGTTAAACTCTTACATTGGTCTTACATTGGAATTGACACCTAAAAGGTACGATGATTACTCCGTCACTTGCCGCAACTCTGGATTGTCACGCACATTGCATTCGCGGGGTTAGACCTACTGCAACCACAAAACCCTCCGACAAACGCAGAGTAGCCACACGATGCCATGGTTGATGGTTGAATGAATCGAAACCGGAAATGAACTGTTTACAGTGGCGGTTTCTGAACAGTCCCAAACCGGCCACTCACCTTCGAGCTTCCTCGCAACCACGGGCCGTTGGTCACACCCGCTCACCCCTCTATGAATGTCAATTGTTTAATATTCTCACTGATTTCGGCGCGTACTTATTTGGCTAAATCGACTGATCCGTATTTCGCGAGGCTTTATTTTTAAAATATTTTGCGAAAATATGGTCTTTCAGTTTTCGCGTTTTTTGCTACATCGCGAAAATAAATACTCACGAAAATAAGTGAGAATAAGGAATACAAAATATTATGATACATCTGTTCTCACAAATATTGCGAAAAAACACGACTGTAATGTAATGATTTCTTCCCCCCCCCCCCCCCCCTCCGCCCCCACCCACGATAAAGTTGGATCCGTGAATTGTGTAACGCAATCTCTGTTGATTCTGGCAAACATGGAGCACAAACATTGAGCACCGTTGGCGCTTACATTTCAATCCCAAGACTTCACAGGTACTGATGCCATTATTAACTGTAAATAGTTCGATATTATGTCTCACTTATTATAGGTTTTGTTAATATATAGAAGAGTGATGGAAATAGTCTTGTGCCGTGAATTCCTCTCATTTCGTGAATTTCGGACCGAAAATAATTACATTTTAGTGGCTGCAAATTAACCTCTAAAAGCTAAGATTTTACACAAATTTACCAGAAATCAAGACGTTATCTATCTAAGAATAGCTAGCCTTCCACAGTAGCACAAACTATTTAGTGAAATCTATCTTAGAGTTTTTACAGTGTGACTTGTGTATTTTAGCTATACGCATTTCGTGACACGGAAAGGTAATTTTTGACCTCGGGAGCACTTTCGTTTGGCGCTCTCAAATTTCGTAGTTTCAGTAGCCCAAAAATGTTATTACATATATTTGTAGAAGAAACATTGCTCTTTCATTGGGTTATAGTTTTATAACCCCACGCCATGTACCAATTAGGTCTTTTTACCTCTCAATTTAGGCTTAATTTGCCTTGCCAAAATCGTCAAAATAAGCTAAAACTTTAAAATTTGCTCAAATATTAAGTTTGCTATCAAATTGTATAAATAACCATTTAACCAATTAACCAATGTGTCTTCTTTTCAATAAACTATACAGTGTTTGGATATTTCCTTTGCCTATTTTTTAGGAGACGTTTAGTAATGTGTTGTATTCACCCCGTGAAAACTGATGCGAGAGCCGAAAACCGTTATGGGCGCCGTTCGCCCAAAATAAAAATCTGATGGAACTGAAAGTTATTTTTCTAGCAATAGTTTAACTAGACCTATATTCTGGTAAAGTTTGAGGAATTTCGATTTTTTTCATTTTGCACGCCTCCGGGCGATAATTACAGAGGGCCGCTCTTAAGTGCTTTGAAAAAAAACTCATGCAATCATGCTTGCTCAAAAATTGGGTCAATAGCAACAATCTTTGGATATCTTCGGCAATGTTCCAATCTCGTTCCTAGAGTCCTCGTTACCCTTATCCAGCAGCAGGAATGGACAATAAGGGCATCTGGGATAAAGCATTCTGCCATGACAGGATTTTTGGACCTCCAGCTCTACTGTGCATGTGTTAGACTCCATGTTTCAACAAATTAAAGGGATGCTAAGATTCTTGGACTTCCAGTTTTACTGCGCATGTCAGGCAGAACGCCCCTTGTTGCCCATTCCTACCACTGGACGAGGGTAATGAGGACTCTGGGAACGAGATTGGCAATGTTCAGAAATCATCAGAACAACTTCAGAAATCCAGGTACTCAGAAGATGAAAATCTCACAGATTTCAGTGGCAGCTCAAGGTCTGTTAAGGTGGCCTTAAATTTCCACAAAGAAGGAGGGGGTCAAAGAAAAATGTTCCACCCTTAAGAATTTTCACCCACAAGGAGAAGCCCCAGTGTCCCAATCCCATGCCTCCTGGGCCTTTCCCTTAGATCCACCACTGGATTTGACTCTGGAAAAGTTACAAATATGTATTACAAATTAAAACAAAAACACCATCCTTCATCATTTCGAAAGGACTTGATTCAAATGAGCTTGATGTGCTTTTCACTTACATGAAATTTTCATGACACATTAATTTTGCGAATTTCGATTGGCCATATTTCGCGACACTTAATTTCAGGATTTTGCGGAAATTTTAAAATCTTCTAAGACACTTAATTTTTGCAATTTCATCCAAGCGTTCGTATATATCGTATATTATTTTGCTTGTATACCAGTATATTCCGCAATAAAACGATAAAATCAACACATTACCTACCATTTGAAGTACTTTTAAATTAATGCAGTTTCAAAATCATGAAATACAATGTTCTTATAAAGCTTGACAAAAGTTGCGGCTGATACATGTTTATGTATGTGATGATTTAATATTATAGCATCATTTAGTCTATAGCTAACATATAACGCCACTTAAGGAGGCTCGAAAGGGTTTTTCACTTCTAATTAGGTGTGTGTCAAGACAATGAAGGTTACAAAAATATGTTGCGCATCACAAGGGTGTTACGTTTGGATGTCTGTATTAATACACTATTGTCAGGCAATACTTTAAGGGTGTTTCTGACATCATATATGTTGCCACGGCAACGGCAGAGCTCTGTCCAAAGAGCCTCTAAAACTCAGTTTTTACAAAATTCCTTAAAAACTAACTCGGTGACCTACAGTACAGTATAATTTTTTCTTATATTTTCGAAAGCCCTTCAAATTTTCTTACCTTTTTGGAGATATGAGAAAAAATTATCTAGTGGAAGCCGAGTTATTTCCAAAAAGGCTGTTGCAAGATAAAAGAAAAATTCCACTAGATAAATTGTTCTGAATTTTTCTCTAAAAATGACAAATACTGAATGTTGGTTGCACGTAAAAAATTAGGATAGGTCACCGAGCAAAATTTCGAGATAACGCTACGCAAAAATAACAAGCTTTATTTCCGGTTTTCCCGATTTCGCCTACATTACGTAAGCTTTCGTCAACAGCGCGCGCTCGGTCATAAAACTATAGGGAACCACCTTAATTATTTTTATTAACACTTTTTTCACGATTTTGAATTGATGTGTCGCAAAAAGTTCAGGTATACAGAATATCAATGATTGTGTTGATTCCAGAAAATATCCATACCCCCACTTCTCTTGAAATTCCAGTTTAGCTTTTAGCAGGATAAAACTGCTTTGGTTTAATTACCAAATAAGGCAGGGTGTCAATCACAAAATTATCTTAGCATGACATACATGTATTGTAACAAGAACCCCCTCCCCCTCAGAAATTCCAATGACCTTATTTGGGGTGGTTATAGATATTACGCACATTGCAGAAAATCTACATGATTGTATATTAACTTTAAATAATTACATGTTGTTACTGTCTGCACCATTATTTTAGGTCTTGAATGGCGACTTATCACAGCAGGTGAGAATAAGTTTCGTATGGACCCCTTCAAACCTCAAAAGAAGGAGGATGTTGCTTTCATACAGAACATACTGGACCAAATCCACAGCAACTTCATCAATTTGGTGAAAGAACGACGACCAAAGATTGATGTGAATCACAAGACCGTGTTTACCGGTGATATCTTTACTGGTGGTGATGCTGTCTCCATTGGCTTAGCTGATGGGATTTGCTCCGATATGAAGGCTCTATGTGTTGAAAGATTTGGCAAAGATGTGAAATTAGAGCGTTGTGAGCCACCTAAGGGCTTCTGGAGTAAGATGCAAGATTTTGGAAGTGAAGCGAGGATTGAGTTATCCATGAATGAAGCACTTGAAGAGTTAGCTGTAAAACAGCAGGGTCTGTAGATAATTAAAACAAAAACTGCTATCTTTATCACATAATAAGTCTTCTGAGACGAGTCTCGAGAGAAACGAGACGCGTCTCGTGAGACGGTGGTAACTTACATTTGAGCGGTACTGTACATGTATGTAGTTATTAGAACAAAAAAATGCTATTTTTCACAGAATAGCTATTAGAACAAAAAAATGCGATTTTTATCACAGAACAGTGTTTAGGGAGTATTGTAGGCTCATTAATGTTTACTTAGTAAATATTCCTCAAATATTCTTCTGGATTATGCATGTACCCAGAGGGGGGAGGGGGGAGGGGACTCCCATATAAGTGATGGGGTTGATCATCAGAAATTTGAAAAGGTACCAGAATCTTGTTTTGTGGGTGTAGCTCAAATTCATTTTCACACCTAAGAGGTACCATTTCTGAAATGACAAGACAGTAATTCTTGTAATATCTTTTTCCTTCTCAATACCCTAAAAGGTACAGGAATAACTCTAATAATGATCATTTAAGATTATACACCCTAAGCGGTGCCAAACCACAAATATTAACCCCTAAAAGGTACAACGATTATCCCCATCACTTTTAAATTGGAGTCCCACAGGGGCTTATCCCTGTGCTTGTGCTAATGAAAACCAGCAGCCTTACACTGTAACTCCAAAACATACAGCTGTACAATGAAGGCTTGTGCTACATGCATGTCTACATAATTATGTTTAATGACAAAATTTAACCATACATGTATGTCTTGGGCACGTGGTGCCAAATAGTGTAATAGCAGTATTACAGGTAATATATTATAGGGTTTTTTATGTGTGTTTTTTTACTTCAATATTTCCATGGGAGCTTGCAGCATAATATTATACAATAACATGAAAAAAAAGTTGCATAAAAAGCTTTAAAGCACAGAAGCTGCAGATGGCAACCGGAAGTCGAATGTTTTCTTCTTTGGTATGTATTATTGATTTTTCGTCTGTAACTTCAAGTTATAAATGCTCAAACCAGAGCTTTCTAACACATTGGTGGGGGAGAAAATATGCCAAAAACAATGACATTCCAGGGTAGTAACGAGGTATATTTTTTCTTAACTGATCCCATTTTTTTAGCCTAAAATGTTATCCCTGATCCCAAAAGTGATGGGAATTTTGATTTTGCTAGGATAGCTTGATCCCTGATTCCATTAAAACGTGTTAAAACACTGCTGATCCCGATCCCACGGCTTGTGATCCCAGATCCCTGGGCTATGATCCCCGATCCCACCCCTTTGCACACCTTTGATCCCTGATCCCATATACCTCGTTACTACCCTGACATTCGCCTTCCGGTTGCCGTCCGTGGCTCAAAAACGCCTGTATTTTAAAGCTCTCTAATATGACGCTACAGTATGTTAAGATAGCAATGTAGGGTGCTATGCAGTAGCTGTCATGGCTAGCCAGCTGGCTAGCATTGTGTCTAAAGTCAATTTTTACTTGTGCCATATTGACAAGACCTGGCTGAGTTATCCCAGTACCTTTAAGGTACTGAAGTCGGAAAACATATGACAGGAACTAGACAAAAACAACATCACGTCCTACTATACATGACGATTGGGAATCAAAAGGTGCTGCAAAGCTGTCGAGAAAAGTATGGGTGTAACCTAGCTATACAGTGTGTGATTGTAAGGAACCTGAGTGTCGCTGCGTGTTAGCAGGTCAGAAAAAAAAAATCCCAACAGGCCCTAACTTCGCCTGCAAAGATTCCAAGGTCTGCCACTTCTTTTAGTGGGCAGACAGACATTCTGCTAACTATCAGAAACAAGACAGATTACAGTAACCACAGTAACTTTTATTCACAAACAGTTTGTTACTTTGTAAGGATCTGTAAGTTATGCCTTTTTTTACAACTTCTAAAGTTAAAAATAAAAAATATTTGTGTTAGTTTTCATCGACGATCTTTTTAAAGTGTTCATAATCTTTAAAAACACTGTCAATAAATTTCAATTTGGCCCTTTCAGGTCCCCTTTTCTCTTCTTTGATAAATATGAATGAAAAGGTTCGTAGTTTCCTAAATACAACAGTCCCAAAAAATGCAGTTCCTTGACGACCTGTGGTCTTGCACCTAGGGTGGGGAGTACCCATATTCCCTCTCCCACGTAACCATAAATATTTATTTCTTAACTGTCATGTTGCTGCACTTACAAAACTTTAAAATTACATCTACTTACATTGTCATATTATTAAATATTCAATCACTGTTATTGCATTTCTGACTTTCATATTGGCTTCTTGCTCCCATGTTATCAGCTCATAACACGGATTCTGCCAAATATGGTAGCTCTAACGGTTACTCCCGGTTATGGGAGTAGAGTTGTGATTGGCTAAACCGCGTAAAGGAATGTGGTTCGGATTTAAGCAGCCGTTAGTGGGGGAGTAGAGCGTCTCGTGACGAGCCAAATAACGGCTGCGAAGGAGACTATCACCAACCCGACTGTGCCGACTTTGTTTCACAAAGATCCAGCCACAGTACCATGTCGTCAATGACGTGGACGCAAATTTTACGGCTCCACGTTTAAACTCAATCACATGACAAAAAAATCAGCAGTGGTAAAGACGGCAGATCCCCAGAAAAAGATACAACGTGTTTTACGCATTGTTCCGAGTGCGGTATTGTCGGCATCAGCCACAAAGATGTGAATCGGCACGAATGTGGAAAAGGGGAATGCCCCTCGTGCGCGGAGAACGTAGTCAACCTGAAGCAGCACAGATGCCACCTTCAACCCATTCGACAGAGAAAGAAAAACCATAGACGTGATGACTCAGACACCGTAGAAGAGCATCCCGTCTGCATCTACCTGATCTACTACGACATCGAGAAGCCAGACAAGACACGGGCAATCCTGTGATCAAAATGACCAACAATTCACCTTTCAGGGTGAAACGTACTTGGAAGACTTTCTGGCCTGGGTTCATGACATAGCTATCGAAAAGAGGTAGAAATCGCCATTGTAGTATAGCTCACAATCTTTAAGGATACGATAGCTACATGACCAGCCAAAAACTATATAAACAACAACAAGACAAGTTAATGCTATTGTTGTCGGTATCCTACACTTGTTTTAGAACAAGAGAGTGTGTATTTTGTCGTTTGCCCTAAACAGGGTCCTAAAATGGAGGTTGTTGCCCTACACAGGGTGGGTATTTTAGGTCTTTTTTGCCCTAAACAGGGTCAGGGTTTCAAACCCTCAGCGGCACCCTTATACTCAAACATGGGCCAAGTAACCCCCCCCCCCCCCCCCCGGGCGTCACATACCAAAACCAGTTCAGGGCATCGTTGAAATAAATCGCATCACCATTGCTTCGGCCTGCAACATGGCCTACCGAAGCAAATGCATGTCACTACAGAAAATTGTCATCGAGCCCTTGCACAGATGGCGAACAAAACACAAGCAATCGTATGGCGGCCTAAAATGGTTACATTGGAAAGAAAGTCAACTCGACCCACCGACTTCCGCCACCGCGGCACTAAACATCGCACACGCCACTACCTACGTCGAAAGCAGCAAGGCGGTCTACGGATTTTAGGGATGTTTACTTTCTATTACGGGTACATCAACTGTTTTCCCAACCATATCTGCGAAAACATCCTAAACACGAATGGAAAACCATGCATGCAGTGCGTGAGCATACCAATAACAAAATCGGTCGACTCAAGCAACTGGGGTACAACGTCGAGGAAATGGGAGTGTGAAGAAGAATGACCCCCAGGTATAGCCGAGTTCGTGTCTAGTCTGCAGCTAACATCACCCCTCAACCCGCGAGATGTTTTTTGGAGGAAGAACGAACGCTATAAAACTCTACCACAAAGTAAATAGAGAAGAACAAATCGATTTTAAAAATGGTAATGGTATTTATATAGCGCATTTTCTAAAGTATGCATGGCCGGAGATTGGCGTCACACATGACTATCTTGAAGATGCGCAATAGGTTTAAAAAGTCGTACTCGTACTCGTTCTCGTACTCGTACCCCAATCTGAAGGTCCGTAATCCTTGTCCTGGTCCTAAGGACCTTTGGAGAGGCTGCTGCCATATTTGACTTCTTGACCGAAGTAGTGAGGCAATGAGGCTCGACGGAAGATGACAGTGAAGGTTGCTCTGTATCTACGGTTTCCGGACGGATAGGAATCTCTTGTTCAGAAGACTGCGGCGTTGGAGTCTCTCTGTTCCTACGCACCGTTTCAGGTCGGGGCAGGGGCGCTGGCTTCAAACACTGCCTGTTTCTGCGCAACGTTTCCTTGGACGTTTTCACCAGATAAGATCGGTCGGCAAGTTTCTTCAGGCACGTTCCACTCTTCCACGGTTGGTTCCGTTCCAGAGGGGCGACTCTTACTTCCTGTCCGATTTCTATATCTGGCAGTGTCTTTTCTGTGCGATCGTGATAGTATTTAGCAGTTTGTTTCTTCTGTTTGATCTTCTCATCAACTCCCTCTATGACCTTGGGATGGAGAAGGCTAGTGGCGGTTAGCAGAAGTGTCCTGGTTCTGCGGGACATCAGTGTATGGGTGGGGCTGGAATTCTGACCTTCTGTAGGGGTATTTCGGTAATCAAGGAGAGCCAGCCATGGGTCTTTGTCATCCTTGAATGCTTTCTTGAACAAATGCTTGACAAATTTAACTGCGGACTCAGCTTTGCCATTCGATTTTGGGTATCGAGGAGAGGATGTGACATGCTTGAATTCCCAGTCAGTGACAAATTGTGTGAATTCTTGGCTTACGATTTGCGAGCCATTATCTCTCATCAGACAATCCGGGATGCCATGACGACTGAACTGCTCCTTTAAGAACTGGATCACAGAGCTGGATGTGGTGTCTGGCAACTCGCTGACTTCAATGAAATTGGAATATGTGATGATGAATATATGAATGAAATCATATATATCGGAATTATAGTAGTCCACAAGAAACAATGTAATTCTTGCTGTGAAGACTGAAGAGGTCGGCTGCCACTTTACTCCAAGGTCGGTCTGGGATCTCATGTGTCTGTAAAGGCTGTCTGGGATTGCTCGCTTGGAATTCTGCACAAATCTGGCAATTGCTGACAGTTTCTTTAATTTGGCTGCTCATGCGGGGCCAAAAGACAAACATCTTTGGCTTTCCTCAGACAAGATTCTATGCCTAAGTGACTGGAGTGGATTCTTGACAGAACCTTGCATCAGCTTAGGAATAATAACTCTGTGATTCTTGAAGAGCACTCCATTGTGTACGGAAATCTCATCTCGATAGCACCAGTACTCTCTTATAGGAATAGGGACTTGAGCTCTTAGCTCTGGCCATCCTGTGATGACTGTTGTTATCAGAGTCAGCAGGACCGGGTCTTGGGCTGTACAAGTCTGCAGCTGGGCTAATCGTTCAGGTGACAGTTTTATAGCATCAAAGAGGTTCATACTCTCCACTTCTGTTGCGAATATCTGAAATTCATCCAGTTTCTGTGCTTCTTCCCCCTGATTTACTGTTGCTCTGGAAAGGACAAGGGGCTGAGTGGATGGGCTTCTTGAAAATGGCCTGTAATGGTTTGTGGTCTAATTCTACATAGATTTTCTCCTGTCTGGCCAGGTATTGATCAAATCGCTGACAACCGAAGACAATCGCAAGGCATTCTTTTTCTATTTGTGCATAGTTCCTTTCTGTGGCGTGACAGTGTGCGTGACGCAAACGCGACTGGCTGACCATTTTGGAGTAGTGTAGCCCCAAGGCCATACTCGCTGGCATCGCACTGCAGGGTAACTCCAGCTTGAGGGTCATAAAACTTTAATACTGGATGGTTTATCACTAACTGATTGATGTAAGTGAAGGCTGCATCATGCATGTTGAGGTGACCACAGGTATTGTGCTTCTTTGGCAGTGAGTTCTCGTAATGGCTGAGCTACCTCGCGGCAAAAACTTTGATAGATAGTTCACAAAACCTAGAAGGCTTGACAGTTCCTTCTTGCAGGAAGGTCTAGGCATCACTTCCACAGCGTTCACTTTGTCTGGGTCAGGTTTTAGCCCTTGGTTAGTGATCACATGGTCCATGAACTTCACTTTTGTCTTTCTGAGATTGAACTTGGACTTGTTCAGCTTCAGCTTAGTTTCTCTTGCCCTCTGGAGGAGTCTGACTAGGTTTTCATCATGGTCTCTCACAGCTTCTTCTTGACTGTCATGACTAGGACATCATCTCGCAAGACCACTGCTCCAGGGAGATCATCTAATTTCTCGTGAAGCTTGCATTCGAACTCTTCAGGCGCAAGGCTAACTCCGAAAGGCATCCACAGATAACGGTATCTTCCGAAAGGAGTCCAGAAGGCGGTTTTCATACTGCTCTCTTGGTCCAGGCCAATGTGATAAAAATCGCCCTTTGCATCAAGAGTGGAGAACACCTTCGCTTTTGCTAGTCGGGGCAAGACTTCTTCCAATGTGGGCATTTGGTACTTTGGGCGTTTCAAGGCTTGGTTCAGATCTCTTGGATCTAAATTACAGATTCTTATCTTGCCATGCTTGGCGACAATGACCATGCTGCTGATCCATTCTGTAGGTCTCATGATTGAGCTTAACTGAGCTCTGGTCCAGTGTAGGTGCTCCATTCTGTAAGATGATTGAGAGATCGCGATGACTGATGACGTTACATGAGGCTCCTGTGTACGTGTCCAGCTGGCAAATCATGGATGTCTTGTAATCTGTGTTAGCCTGCGTAGCTGGCGGTCTTGTTGGCGCGCGAAGGCAAAATTCGTAAGCGGCGAAAAAATGCGGAAGGTTAACTCTGTGAGAACTTGCTTGCCTTTGCCTGCTAGAGTAGACACTGTTTCTACTGTGAGCACTGAAAGATCTGAATCAGATTCATCTTCATATTCGTCTTCATTCTCGATAGTATTTACTGGATTCTGCGGTCTTGCGTTACAGACTGAACATGGAGGAACGAAGGAATCGCAGAATTTATCCGTTTATTGGCATCATCTATCTTTTAAATGTGTAAGACGAGCGAAATACCGTCCTGAAAATAGAAACAATCCGCCATTTTGTTTTGCCCAAATATTTGCGCCCGCAATATTAGGTAATGTTGTGACTCCCAGGCCTTATGAACTGGTCAGCGGAATTACCAAGAAAAGTTTACTATAAACTAACACATTTCCCCAAAACCATCCCGAAAGCTCAGGAATACACATTGTATTCCTGAGCTAAAAAGAGGAGGTCATGGCTAACTGGAAGCAGTTGGTTAAAGACAATGGAAAAAGACATAGAAGAGGACTGTAAAACTATATTGGCCCAAGAACCGAACTGCCTTTGATGAACCAGGACAAAAGAAGGAAATAACCAAAATATGGATGGCACAAATTCTGATACCCAACACGACAACTCACAAAGTCAATGCTAAAATAGTGTTGCGCAGTTGGAGCAAAGTCAACACTGTCAGATCAGTATATACCTGGAAAACGTCACGTGCTCCAAACTGTACGCCGTACGTAGGCTAAAATATCTAATAACTGACTCGTCCCCAGTTTCTCTTATAAGAAAATTCGGTTAGATCCCCCATTCCCATCATCCCCCGCGTCTATAAGAGACGACTGGGGTCAAGTCAGGTATAATAAGATCTAATCCCAGCGTATCACATCGAACGTTCGGAAATCGAACTAAATCGAACTTAATCGAACTAAATCGAACGATTGAGTTCGATTTAGTTCGGTCATCGAACGAAATCGAACTCACAAAAAAAATTGTCAATCGAACAAAATCGAACGTTCGATTAGTTCGGTCATCGAACGAAATCGAACTCGCACAAAAAAAATTGCGAATCGAACAAAATAGAACATTCGGTTTTTGAGCTCTTGATTATAAATACATAATAGATTCAGGCTCCATCTGCCCTTTGGGTCATTTACAGAACTGAGTTGCCTGTCACTGTGCTAATGAAACCCGGGATGACCATAAGATAAATAAAAATTAAAAAAACAAAAAAATCGAACAAAATCGAAACATGACATTCGATTTTGTTCGATTTGGTTCGGAAATCGAACTCACAAAAAAATATGTGTTCGATTTCGTTCGATGACCGAACAAAATCGAATTTAATCGTTCGATTTAGTTCGATTGAGTTCGATTAAGTTCGATTAAAATTTCGTTCGATTTCGTTCGATGTGATACGCCGGGGATCTAATATAATAAGTCTACTAAGAGGATAACAATAAGTTCTTTCCAGAAATCTAGACTTTAAACTGAGTGTTGCATTGCGTGCGGCCAGGGACTAAGATGACTATAAATGGTCTGCAAAACAGGTCTATCGCGTGATATTTATACTCGAGTAAGATAAAATAATAAACACATATTAAAACTAGATGCCATATATGTTCGGTTGATCTGGTTTTCGTCGCTAATTATGACTGCCCGACACCTCACTTGTCTCAAGAACACGACCATGACAGACGGTTAATCTTACGGTCGCCCCGTGATAATTATAATACCGGAAGGGCATGGCGTGAATTTCAAAACTGTATGATCACGCTTTCATTTCTTATTGGCTATGACGAGTATATTTCGTTGCTAAGCATCGTTTTCCATGCTTCCAGAAAAAAATATTTCATGAAAGAGTCTTGGCAGTCTTTAGAAGCCTTATTGAGCACGTTTCGCGGCAAGAGAGATGTATATGATATATTTTGGGTTAGTGGCGTTGTTATCTGCCTGTGGCTTGCGGTCTGTAGGTAAGTACTGAAAGCTACTGTAATATCGATGAAGTTAGAATACTAACCGGCTTCTGAAATCAAATGTCATGCGAGGGTGTTTCTCCAGTTTTCAAACGATTAAACTGCAGTTGAGCACCAAATAAGTCATTTACGATAAAACGTTTGGAATGTGAGTGATTACCTCGTTTAAATTGTATATGTGAATGAATTGAAGAGGTTATCTTGGTGAATTGTGTCCGGGGGCACACATACATAAACTATACAGATATTTACAGCTGCCGGGTTTTGGTCATTTCACATTCATTGTTGACTGTTCACAACATCTCTATCAGTTTTCTCGGATGATCACTGTACGCGCAAAAATCAAGAAACGCGAGCGCGGAGCCAGCCCGCTCCACGATCTGAGAAAATAGATAGGCGGGATAGATAGGCTGTGAGCAGCTCTAGCTCTGTCTGATATTGGCTAAATTAAATGTTGTGGCAATATTTGCGAGGACACTTTTATATTGAAAGGAATTAGCACTTCCCCAGTTTTAATTATGTGGGATGGGTGTAAGAAAAAAATATTTGAGGTCTGAGAGGTGACGCGTACGTCCCAACGAGCCATCCATCCGTATGGAGAACACTGATAATGAACTTTGATATGAAAAAACGCGCGAGAGCTTACTCTCATCGATAAAGACTCGTAGATAGTGTTTTGTCAGTTGGAGAATTCAGGCTCTTCAATTGCGCTTGACTCTGGAATTTTAGTAAAATGACGCTTTTGTTTCTGTGGTGAAAACAGGTAGAGTAGTGTTTGGAGAATTTATTATTGTTCATCATTGTTTCGTGAAAACCAGACAGGCGACAAGTGATTGCATGATTTACTCATAATCTTATTACAGGTATCAGGTAATCACGATCATTACCAAATTAGCAGCACTGTTGAAATTCTCTTTTTACTATTTTTTGCATGACAATTTTTTTCAGTTTGACTGTTTGACTGCGTGTTAATTGTGTTGATTGTGTTTTTTTCTTTTTTTGACTTTTGCACAAATTCTGATGAGGTCTGAATGCAACTATTTCCGCGACGATTTTATTAATAGCAGATATTAAAACTGCTGTAGGATTTCTTTGACTGTCAGACACTTTTACAGTGCAAAATGCTATAAATGTTTGGAATTTCCTGCTTTAGGAACCCTTGACTTAGTTGACTGTATTTTGACTGGAGCAACTGAGTCATTATATAGTTTGTCACATTAGCAGCATCTCCATTCCGTTCTGCCTGTAGAAGTCCTGAAAAAAGAATATTTTCCTGTTAAGAAATGGGAACGTATGTCCGCTTTCTGCAGTGCCTAATGTTTTATTCTAACTGCAATAGAAAGAAATTCACACAATGAAAACGTTCAATTTATTGGCGAGTGGTGAATGTAAATGTCACTGTTATCGCTATCTTTATGATTGAAGAATTAGCTGAGAATTAGCTGAGAATTGTTCTACGGTATGCTAATTGTTTTAAACATTAAAAGAGTAAAAGCACTTCACAGAATAAGGAGAGGGAGGATGACGTTGGGTAACGCATTCGGAGAAATTCTACTGCCCCCATTATTACTGATCGCGTGCAGACAACTGTAAGTCGATCAGTACTGATACTCGATGAAACTCGAACACTGGTTCAATTGTACAAGTCCAAAGGTCCAAGTAGTCAGCTTACTGATAACGATTCCTTTATGCACAAATGTGTCAGTTTGAAGTTGTTCTTAAACTACCTAAATCATATTTTGGAAGCAATTTTAAAACTACATGTAATATTCTGTCAAAAGGAGAAGACGTACTTTCCGGCAGTACTTATAGCGCAGCAGAACTATAAGGCTTTTTTTATTCACTCCTGATTCAAACCAGAAAACCATTTGGGT
Organism: Desmophyllum pertusum; assembly: GCA_029204205.1. NCBI lineage: Eukaryota > Metazoa > Cnidaria > Anthozoa > Scleractinia > Caryophylliidae > Desmophyllum > Desmophyllum pertusum. The sequence goes on from MU827812.1 coordinate 207,231, forward strand.
TTCTGTTCAAAATTATGTTGATAGCCTGTCCAGTCTGTGCCTGCTTTATGGCTACACTGCATCGGAATAGCCATGCATCGCGGTTGGGTCGAGACGGTCGGAGAAACAATACGAAATTAAAAGATAAAATATTTCCACACAAACAGCATACAATTCCGGAGTCTCTTGAGTCTAAAAAGTAACATATTAAACACAAACTTTTTTTTCATTCCTATGCTTGATCGCACCATAGCTATGTACAAGTTTAAATATATTTCAGAACATGTGATGTTCGCTGGAGAATTAAAAATGATGTGTTCTTAATCGTTCCTTTAATCATGTTTGACGCATTTTAAAATCAAAGTACTCTATCGATCAGCCCTTTGGCTGCCACAATTTACTTTTAACCGGCTAATCACGTGCTTGAAAAGACAACTGGCCGGACCTTGTAACATCAGATGATGCACGGTGGCGACCGCGGATATATTTGGATTGACGCAGTTGTGAGTAAATCAGGAGTTATCAAAGTAACATAATGTTTTTCTTTTGTCTGAGAGTTTAAGAGGGACTTAAAGGTGAATATATTGCTATGTATTTCACATACGTTGCAGCACTATTTCTCGATTACCTCTTCTATAGGTTTCAGGCAATCTAAAAATGCTATCGTAGGTTTGCAGTCTTCAAAGGCTTCATAAACGTTTCAGGATTTTTTGATGATTTTTGGAAAGTTTATCAAAAAGGCGAGAAGGAGTGTGAGATTAGTGGTTTTCAAATAAATAGGGAAAGATGATCATTTGACGAAGATGAAGAACAGTCTCGTCAATTGTAAGGTCTCCATAAGACATAACGCCCTGTGTCAGCCCCTATGTGGCATCACAACCCGAGAGAGCCTTCTAGTCCAACACACTGGATAAAAACTCCCCTAATATTTTGGTAATATAAAGGAAAAACATTGTTCTGAATTGTTTTTTGGAACAAAGTATGTTTACTCACCTCCGAAAATCCGAAGGGATTTAGTAGCATAAAGGAGCTCATATCGGAGATATTTCCGGCTTCGTAGGCGTCCAAACACTTTTAGCTATCGTTGATGCCACGCCGGAAAGAGCGTTTGGCACTAAAAACTGGTTAGCTGATTAAAATCCCGTGTCACGAACTCCTAATCGATTGGTCTCAGGGTGGGTAAATTAAACGTTCAAGCCTGAATTTTTTTCAGGCTTGCTTCTCGCAACTGCTTCAATTGCGTACATAGCTGTGATGGATGGTCTTTCATGTATTAAATAAAATAAATAATTATATATACGAGATGAAAAGTCTAAACATTTTGGAATATTATCCTTAAAGCTGCCAAAAGATGGAAGAGGACAGGCGCACCTCAGAGGAAAGATTGTTCCACAATTGCATGTGTTGGTGTCGATGCCTTTCTGCCTGAACGATCGAACGAGCGAAGACAAAATCATGATCTCTCACTACCAAAAGCAGGACAGAGATTACACAAATAGGGATGGGCTAACTTAGAGACCATTTGAGCTTTCCGCTTCCCGTACATCCGGGTTACCACCCCTTCCTCTCGATTCCTCAGTGGTCTCCGCCTCTGTGATTTTTTTTCCGGAATATTATGCAATGTTTCAAAATTTGTCCCGATTTCTCCACACTTTGGGAATTCCACTACCCGCCCTCCCTTTACCAGCCTCCCGCAGACGTCCCGCCGCCTTAACTCCCGGATTCACGTGGAGTCAATGTCTTGTTATAAAATCATTGCACTGAATACTTTTTTTCTCTCGATAGAATGTAAACCAAGTTTCACGAAGACACCCGGCAGTAATAATAAGTTCTACGTAGATGAAGGTAAAAATTCCTTAACGTTGACTTGGGACTACAACTCGGATGGTGAAACAGTTATCTGGGTGGATTTAATGTATAAGAAAAGTGGTGCTGATGATCAACTAATTGCCAGGAAAAAAGCCGGCGAGCACCTCCTGCTCTCACCAACCAGTGGTTACACTGGCAGAGTGACTTCGACGGTTAGTCCCTCAGTTTCTTTCTCGGCGGACTTCACATTATGGTACATTAAAAAAAGTGACAGGAGGACGTTTGAATGTAAAGTATATTTTACATCTGTGGCTAACCCTTGGATAAAGAACCCCCTTGATCTCATTGTGGTTGGTAAGTCTTTACATCAGCATAATCAGTACATTAGTAAAAAAAGAAGTATTCTCCTTCAATAACTGATGGGCATCATGTTCTCCTCTGAATGTTAGTTAAAGGGGCTACGTCACGGTTGGCGCATCTTGAAAAAATAGGCCCGCGAGGCGTGCTCATGGCTACTGCATTTTTTACTCAGAGAATGCGCATACATGTAGCCCATGAGCCGATTAAACGAAATGGGTTAGGGACTCTCACGATTTCAATCAGTAAGTTATATTTTTCTCTACCCAGCAGTCATGAATCCACATCATCCCTTTATAACATGTATACTAGACATACTAGATATAAACATTTCCACGCCAATGGCTTTCGTTAACTCTCACCAGACCTCTCAATTGATAATATAGGTCAAGACTTCGTTCTCCGAGTTGTCGCCGTTGAGGATAGTGCAGCAACTTTGTTGGTTTTTTTTTTTTTTCTTTGGTGTATTGCATTTGATAACCCTAGCCCTAAGGCAACATCTCTTGCTTTGGCTAACCACACTAAAATAATCAGGCCCGTAGGGCGAGGGATGCGACAGGTGCGTCCGTGGACCGATGGCTGAAAATAAAGTGAATGAAAAGCTCTAATTCGCTAACTGGTGTAGTCTGGAAATGAAGCCTGAATCAACGAAGATAACATCGAAGGTCCGCCATTTGTAGATTTGCTGGGTGACATATTAAATTTTGGACCAGATCTTGAGATTCTATAAGCTGAATTTAACGTTAACGATAAATTCGACCTAAAACCCTCATACGGAATTTTAATCCCCAGGCTCTATCAAAATGAGAGAAGACTGGGTACCCCAATAATGAACTGCAAAAGGGCTCAGCATGTGTGTCAATATTGGATAAAATGGACCGAACAGAGCCAGAGGTCACAGAAGAGCGAAATAGAAAGGCCGCAGCAAAATCCTGTCAATCGATAGATACATTTGTCCGTAAATTGTAAATTACATGTCACATAAAGTTTCTTGCAATTGTTTGTCATTAATCCATTTTGAATTTAAAAAGTGCAAGAAATTTTTATGTTTATACGTTTGCTTTTTGCTGCCTGGTTTCATATCAAAACGCACGAAATGCGAAATACAGTCGAACCTCTCCACAACGGCCACCTTGGGGACAGAGGTAAGTGGCCGTTGTAGAGAGGTGGCCGTTATGGGGAGGTAGGGGTGTAATATGACACCATTTGTTTTTTTTGGGGGGGACAACATAAAAATGCTTATTATAGCATATGAATACGTAACACAATCAAAATGTATCAATAAAACAGAAACCAAAATGATGTTCAGAACAGGAATGTTAACAAAACAAAGCTAGTAAGGTACAGTGAGTACATCAGTTTGTACATCGTTTACTTTCTCTTTCGTGAAATTAAGTTGTCAAGGGTTGTTTGCTTGAGTGAGTGGCTGCGAGGTTCTATTTTAATGTGACTTGGCTGTGCCACAAGGCATTTTTTTTTTCAATTTCGCAATGCAATTTAAACACAGAGCCTTATCAGCTGTACTCGATTTACGACTGAAATAAAAATACAGTACTGTAAAAGCGTAAAAAAATGGAAAATAGAAAAAAATGGGGGCCTTGTACTTTCTAGTATTGTGTGATTCTTCCATCAGTGGCTAAACACGTGCCGCAATATAAGATACTGTATTGCCCGACGATGCGTGGTACAGATGAAGTTGCGTGACCTTTTATTACTGTACGCCAAAAAAGATAGGGTTTTAATGGCCGTTGCCGTTGTGGAGAGGTGGCCGTTGTAGAGAGGTTAAAACAAGAGTGAATGTATGGACTGTCCGCCGGGACAAAAGAAAGTGGCCGTTGTGGAGAGGTGGCCGTTAGTAGAGGTTCGACTGTATCAAAAATTTCCCGGCGGTACCCCCCTACAAACTCGGGAGGCACTCGAAAGTTAGTACGCGCAAGGAAAAGGAGACATCTGCACGCAGGCTATCCCCTCCCCTTTCGCATTTATTACGGACAGTTTTGTTTGTCCCGACGAAAAGCTCATATATTTTATCTTACATTACAACGGTCACTTTTCCGCTCTCATACAAAGTTAACCTCGCTTATCTGTGCACTGTATATTGTCATGACATGTTTGACAACTGTCTTGCTCACTGTGCTGCGTGGCAGGCGTAACACAAAAGTTTCACTTCCTTGGTCTTTTACTGCAGTCATTAGACGTTGCTTAATACGGACAATTGTTCGTGTCCGTCTTATCCGGGTTCCACTGTACATACGAGGCGTTTCAATCACAGTCAAAACAAAGGGATTTGACTTCACGAAACTGAAAAAAACCTGCCAAAAAAACCCCTGCAAACTGTCAAAGCTATTTGCCTTTATCTCTGTAATTGTGTAATAACCCGACCAATTACACGCCGCGAAATTATTGACATATTATAAATAGACGACGAATTATTACACAAGAATCCATCAAAGAACAGTTCTCATCTTGACTCTGCTCATATCCTAGCTAACTGAACTGGGTAATTACAGTACACTGCACGATTCACGTTTAACGTAACAAATTTATTAGGTCACTTTTAGCAACACTCTGCTCTCGTAAACTAGCTCGCCGACTTCTCAGTTGCGGACAACAAACTCTGTTCAGTTTATTTACCTTCATGTCATTTTGATCAGTACATCTAACAAGACTTAAAACCCAAGCTAATTTGAATACAATCACCCACTGTTTTCTTAAAACAACGGAAACTGTGCTCAAATGAGATTATCTTATCTTTCGTCTACAAACCAAGCAGATATAAAGTTCGTCTTTAATTTTAGAAGATATTTTCATATTAAAATCATTCCTCGTTTCGAAAAAAATTTAACACACTTAACAATAGTAGATCTAAAATCCATTTTCTAATATCATTTTGTCACGATGTCCAACGTCAGACTCCCGAAAGCGCGGTGAATTAATTTTCTGCAATCCAGCACGCGGCTTTGATCTTTGTCACAACAGCATTCGCAGCATTCATGCTGACATAACAAAATTCTCAAATCACTCATCACTCATACTCTTCTGATTGTCGTCATACTGTAATATCTTTGTTTACACAGCAGCATTCGCGCTGACATAACAGAATCTAAAAATAATTATATAATTCACTGTGTAAAACTCGCGCCGTGATTGGTTTAGAACTGTTATCTATTAGAGTACAGACGCACGAATGACGTCACGAAGCGGGAAAACGCGCGGGCGCCCTGCCTGCTCCAACAAATCCTTCGCTCAAAACAGAGAAATATTTTCGTCAAACTGGAAATATTCCGTAGGAAATTCAATGTTGTTCAATTGATACGAATTTTAAATCGGCTGTTCAAGCTTGGCTAGAACTTGGAGGAAAATATGATGGTCCTTTAGCTCATAATTTGTGAACAGAATCCGATAAATTGAGCGGGATTAAGCTTATCGTTCGCCGTTTATAAGCGACTTGCAACGGGATTTGGACTGGAATAATTCAGATTGTTTTTCCTCATATCAGGACGGAATAGAGGTTAGTCTCTAAATATTTGCTTTTCGAAACATTTGCTGAGTTGAGCTGTAGTTTATTTTAAGCCGTTTAGTTTTCACAAAGTTTTATTTGAGTGCATGAAAACACTGTGGCCTAAACTCGATGTTTGTTGACATAATTTTTATCGGCTTATTTAGCGTACATTCAAGTGAAAATCCGAAGCGAATATCTCCAAAATTATATAAAACAAATAGATTCCATGTTGCCGTGGGTCTGTTCAGTAATAGATCACAGAAGACGTCAAAATGTGGTAAGAACATCAGTGACCAACTCGCCGCAGCGGCTCGTTGGCCACTTTTTTGTTCTTACCACATTTTGACGTCATCTGTGATCTATTACTGAACAGATGCACGGCAACACACTTAACTTTCTTGTTGTTTATTTTATTGATCGACCTAACGATGGAATATTACTGAACTTTTAATCAAAAGTAAAAAGTGTGACTGCACCACCGTGATTTATCTAGCTTTTTTAAATTTCATTAACGACGCCTGAAGTTACCGTTTACCATCTTCAGTCCAGCATTTGTTGTGTTGTCGAATAATTATGCTTCAGTCAGGTAATAATAATGCAGGTTGTTGGCAGATGGGCGTTTCAAATGCGTTTCTCCACGTTTCAAACGCTGAAAAAAGTAAACGTTTCTAACACTGTTTGAAATGTGTTTCAAATTATTTCAAACGGGTTTCAAATGCGTTTCAAATATAAACGCCTTGAAACGCTGATGCGATAAGCCCCCTTTTCCTATGGAGGGTCACAGTCGAATACACGTCACACGACAACCTTTTACCTGTAGAAATTTCATTTATCTCTTCAGTTGACAAAATTTGTTTGGCGCTACCAAAAATATACTACAAATTTTGTCTCCGCCAAATTTTCATTTTGATAAACGCGTACGCACTTGAAAACCAAAAATCATGACAAATTTTTCGCGAACCACAACATATCAATCACGTAGAAACCGAAAACCTCTGTTGTTGCTGTGAAATTTTGCATTCAACTCCTCGACAATCTTTTAAAACCAGTACTTTCTAAAGTTTTTACTCTCCTGCCTTCGTGGTATGATACACAAAACTGATTAACTAGATATTTTCTTCTTCTCGGACTGAAATTTTAAACGACTTGCATGTTTCTTGCCGCTTTTCCCGACTGTCACTGTCACTTTTTAGCGCAAACTTGTACCCGATCGGACGTGCACTGTTCACTGCTTGTAAAGCAAATTGTGCTACTCAAACATCAGTATAGGTGCTGCTAGCAGGTAAAATTTTGGACCGGTACAAGTTGTACGGACCGAGGCAAGCGAATAATCATCGCTGTAACCTTGAGATTAATGTGTGTGAATTGACGAATCTGTCAGTTTTGACGCTTGACAAAATTTTGTCCTGCTCTGGGGCAGGATGACGGCGCCTTTGAAGTTTGGTAAGGCTTGACAAAATTTTGGTAGGAAAAAAATCGCCGTTCGCACTTGTGAAACGGAACTGATGACAGATATTTTTGCAAAACAAACAAAAATTCGCCTAGTGCGGCCGGGCCCTAATCAAACAAATGAATTGTACGAAGGACTCTAAAAGACCGGCGGTTACTCAACAAAAGCTTCAACAATGTGACTCAATCAAACGCGACCCTGTTCGTGCAGTTGTCAAAGAAATACACCTACGTAAATAAAAACATTTAAAAACAAACGTGTCTTTCATATTTATTTTGCAACGCAATTTCTCTCCATGTAGCTCACTAAATATGCCAATCTTCTTTTTGAGCATTGCACTTGACACCACTGTCAATGAAGCGAAACAATCGAACAATGCCATATCA